>VMBQ01005731.1:0-31062 GCA_007657795.1 Dreissena rostriformis
GCCCGCCGCCCGCCGCCCGCCAAGGGGTTTCACATAATACGTCCCGTATTTTATACGGGCGTATAAAAATGATTCTACCTAACAGACATTGTTGCAATACAAAATTTTAATTACGAGCAGTAATCAGAAGGCACCAAGACCTCATCTCAGTAAAGATCTATCCAAAAATTACACACTGACCAAACAAAAGGAATACATTAATTTTTCAGCTATGCACGCTTTAAAAAGATTCTCACCAGGGACAGTATTCACAAACCCATTCTTAGACTTCAGTCTAAAAATAAATAATATTCTTCAAACTTTAAAAAACTAAAAGTACTTAAAAGTCAAGCACTTTTAAATACATAATTCTTTGTTAAGAAAAATATATCAATGAATCAAGCGCCATTTTTAGCCTGAATGTATGCAAACTCTGAGGTATATTATTGACAATAAAACTGTTCTTTATTTTTAAGTCTAAGAATGGGTTGGTGAATAAGGGCCCAGGTGTGTATATATGTGAATATCTCCCTTACCTCGGCGGTATATGGGTAGTCCTCCTCACTCTCAAGTCCCCCACAGTCCTTCACGTACTGGAAGGCCTGGTCCATGAGCCCCCCGTTGCAGCCCTCGTTGCCGTAGGAACCGGAGCAGTCCACCAGCTGCTGCTCACTGAGAGACACCAGGGTCTGGGTCTTCTTGTAGTGCTGACCCTCAATGGAGCCAGTCTGAGAAGAAACATGGGAGGCATTTTTATAATTGAGCCTCGCTCTGGGAAAACTGGGCTTAATGCATGTTGGTAAAGTGTCATCCCAGATTACAGACTGCACAGGCTAATTAGGGATGAATCTTTCGGTCTAAGCTGGATTTTGGTTTAGAAGAGACCTTTACCGGTAAATGAAAAATTCCATAGAATCAGAAAGTGTCCTCCTTGTTAAGCCTGTGCAGACTGCACAGGCTAATCTGGGACAACACATTACGCACCTGCATAAAGCCCAGTTGCACCAGAAAGCAGCTTAATTCAGATATTATGTGAGATTGATCATTGTTAATCACAAGGGTAATGCATGTTTTTTTAAATAAATTATTGATGTAAATCATTACAAACCCTTTATTATTATTTCAGTTTTGATTGATGATTACCAATAAATGAACATATACATTGTATTTTAAACTTTGTTTTAAGTCATGAGTGTAATTTTCCTTGTTTGAATATATTGCATACATTCTTTTTTTGAATCTATCCCAAGTTTTTGTTAAATTGCCATTTTGCCAAGCTGTTCAAATGTACTTTACAAACTTCCTTCATTTTGTTACTTGTTATCAAGTAATAATCTTAATGAAATGAGCAATAAAACATGAGCACAAACAGGATGTTCTAAAAAAACTCATCACGTGATTACTGACTTGAGAGATAAACAAGCCAATCCACCTTTCAACCAGGAAGACTACAGAACAAATAAATTAACTTTAAATTGAACATAGTTTGCTTGCTCATGTTTTGTCAAACGTTTATATACATAGATGCAATGACAAATAACTGTTCTTAATGACACCAGTAAAAACACTGCAATATTCAAAGCTTTGTTCCTTTGTTTTTATTACACACTCAGGCACTAAGGCATGAAGCATAACATGCCTTCACAGTCATGGCACGGTACAATAGATGTGATAAATTAGCATGGGTTAATATTGCAAATACATGTATATACATGTAGAACAGGATTTTTTTGTCTTTTTATTAACTGTCAGTAAGTCAAGGACTATGTGGGATCTAAATAAAACCAGGAAGAGCTCACACATGCCTTCAACAAAGAGACAATACTGAGATTCATTTTGGGAAAACTGGGCTTAATGCATGTGCGCAAAGTGTCGTCCCAGATTAGCCTGTGCAGACTGCACTGGCTAATCAGGGACAACAATTTTCACTTGTATGGCATTTTTCGTTAAAAGAAGCCCCTTTTTAGCAAAAATCCAGTTAAGGCGGAAAGTGTCGTCCCTGATTAACCTATGCATCCTGCACAGGCTAATGTTTGACGATACAAACATGCATTAAGCCCAGTTTTCCCTGAACAAGGCTTAAACTAAACCAGGTAGTGAAATAAAGCACATATTTTACGGACCCAAAAGATGTTTGATGTTCTAACCATCTCCAATTTAAACTGATAAAAAATGAAGCAATCAAATCCCAAGTTATCTATTCATTCATGGCAAAGAAATGTCACTAGATAAGCTTGAAAGTTACATTCTAAACTTCCTCATATATATTTTTTTGTTTTAAACAATTTTGGGAATAGAAAAGGTAACAAGCCACAATTTTAACCCTTTGCATGCTGGGTAATTTGTCGTCTGCTAAAATGTTGTCTGCTAAATTTCTAAAATTAGCATTTTCTTTGATTTTTTTTCAAAGAATACTATCAGAATAGCAAACAGTTTGGATCCAGATGAGACACCACGTTCTGTGGCATCTCATCTGGATCCAAACTGTTTGCAAAAACCTTCAAAATCTGGTTCCAGCACTTAAAGGGTTAATGAGCTGGTGTGTATTAAAATCAGGGCAACTGACAGGGTTGCATAATCACAGCCCACATATCTGCATCCAGCAGGATTATCAATAGATTCCTAAGATAGGAGTCAAATGACCCCCTGCTTAAAAAGTTCAGGGGTCAGATGAAATTTTCAGAGGTCAAAATACTGAAGCACAGAGTAATTTTGTGTGTGCATACTATTTTAAGTCTCTGTAAAAGTATACATTTTAGTCGTATACTATGTAACTTAACACAATTTTTATAATATATAATATATTTATGATAAAGCTTCCGTTAACATTTGCATCAAAATGATACAAGGCAGATAATTTGAAGGAGTCAAATGTGAGAAAATTGCAAAATGCTTGCATCAAAAAGCAGGTTTCTGCTTCAATTGAATTATCTGATCCAGGTATCATCACTAGGTGTTTCTAGGCCGTCCTCTCTTCCCTTGGTGAGAGATTACCTTGTCCTATCTCAGGGCTAACAACATTTGAAGAACAATCTTAGTCTTAGTATTTAATATTACCAAAAATGGAAAGCCAACTTCAAATATTTTGAAGAATTCTCACTGGACAATGTTGCGACAAAATTTGTATTCGGTTAATCACCCTGGTCACCTGGCAGGATATTTTCTTGAACAAAAACTTATATGAGCTTGGCTTATCAAGGACGACACTTTCCACTTTTATGGAATTTCTCGTTAAAAGAAAGTCTCTTCTAAATGAAATCCAGCCTAGGCAGAAAGCGTCGTCCTGATAAACTTATGCGGACTGCACAGGCTTATCTGGGATGACACTTTACGCACATGCATTAAGCCCCGTTTTCCCATAGCGAGGCCAATATCTTTAATCTTACAATGTTTGCAGCTGAATGAAGTTTTACCAAGCGATACTTACGGTACTGAATGCCCAGCAGGAGCCACACTGTCCCTGAAAAACATACATACAGGACATAAATTAACAAGTCAATGTAAATTGTAATATCACGCCAACTGTAAACTACTCTTCTCCCATTGGCTGTTTGACGTCACATGCTGACCCCATATATTGTATATGGGGTCAGTAGACTAACATGACGTCACATGCTGACCCAATATTATTCTATATGGGGTCAGTAGAAACATTCAAAATGGCCGCGCGGAATCGTCGATTCAACAGTTTCCTTCCATTTCAAATCGGGTACAATTTGCTTTAAATACTTNTGAACACGTACCTGGTTCTTGACCGGGGTGACGTATCCCTTGGTCCTCCAGTCCACACTGTCGGGTATGAGCACGTTGGAGGGAGACAGGTAGGTGGTGGCGTTGGTCGAGTTCCTGTCCCTGATGTGGCCGGTGTACAGATGCATGAACTCACGATGGGTCTGAAAGGGCAAGGATGAATTTTTACCATTTACCATTAAATAAGTACTTTTATGCATGTGTAGTTCATTAGATAATCAAACTTAATTTAAGAACTTTCTTACTAGATTCAAGTTTTAAAGGCTTCATTTTCAGCCATAAGATACTGATGAGCAGCAAACAGCGTTAAACCTGAACAGACTGTGAGTTACATATGGTTGCATATAGCCATTTTCACTTTGCTTCTGAGTAGGAATGGATTAAAAAAATTATCTTATAATGACTCACTCTGGCTCATAATCTTTAATTACCATACAACATAGTAATTCTTCTTATTTTGACAGCTTTTATGAAGAAAAAAGGCTTGTCACTATAGGATGACATATTCCCCCTTTTGCCAAATTTTTGTAAACCTAAACGCAGTGTTTTTCCACATTTTTCGAAACCTAAACGCAAAGTGTGACGTAATTTCAGACGGACAGTACGATCACTATATGCCCACCTTCGGGGCATAACAATTTAGAGGCAAAGACAATTTTCTTTAACCAAATTTGCTCATTTGTGTTAGAAATGGCAGAGTGAGCCTTTATTAACTGAACGTGTATATTGTCCTCAGTTCTACGTATAACAATTATAACTGCTGGATCAGAATGAATTAGATTTGAACGATATATTGAGTTTGATAAACAATTATTCAGATGAATTTACTTATTATGGGTCTGTAAGGGACTAAAATTAGTGAAAGGCTTAGTAAAATGTAACTGCTATTCTGTGGTCGCACTTTTGATAAATGGGGATTAATAAAACTTTCTTAACATCCCTCCTATCAAGTTCATGCACATTGACCCATCACCTACATTTGAAAGACCACGCATTAAGCCATCAGCACTTGACACAGGTTTGTATGTATATATTATGTTGCATGTTGACAAAAGTAGGTTAGTTATAAATACAATAAAAGTCGGTCAATTATCAAGTTCTCATGTGTTGTTCATAAACAGAGTGTCATATGAACAAACAATTCACCTGGGCAAAAAACTACAACAAAGAAACTGCATTAAACAGCATCTGGCTAGACAAGTCCCTGTATCATGTGATAGAGAAAGTACATGATCAGTAACTCATTCAACCGCAACTTTGACCTCAAAGCATGTGATGATCAGTCATCAGAAGCACTCATGCGTATCTATAAAGCAGTCAAATGTTTTTTTAAGGTTGCAAATGGATCACATGGAAAATATCCTGTTGATGGATTTAGAACAACCTTGTTGGAAAGTGCATATTGCAGAGTTTGTATATTTTGTAAATTCTGAAATCTGAGCAACTGTTAAATTGTAATTTAAAAGAGGAGGACTTCAAACCTGAAGGGGCTAATTTGCATCTGAGAAATTCCCAAATAAATCAATCAACATCCTTCAGATATTTACCAAAGTAAAACTTTATTCATACATACATGTACATTTATTTTTATTTTTTTTAACCTGACAAAAATCATTAAGGGCACTGCATATAGCTAAATGCTTAATGTTTGAAACAAGAAAATGCTTTTTGACTTTAATAGGGGTTTCAGTACTAAAGGCAAAAGAAACAGCGTTACGCCACAGTGAATTTCCTTCAGTCATATGTCTTTTATGATAAATAAAATAGCCCAGTTATAATTATTCAATACAAGTACACAATCATGACGAGTCATTTTTACATTCAGCCAAACAAAGGAATTCTGGTTGTAAACAATAGTCATACAACTTATGAACACGACATGTGACCTGCCAGCTGTTGATCAAAAGCAGCAAAACAATCATAAGAATCATCCCAAGCGAGAAAATAACAATAAAACAAGTACGGAGGATGTACTTAACTAATTGTAGTGTAATGGGTCAAAATAATATGAGGCAATATGTAAAGCACTATCCTTAAGCAAATCAAGAAAATAATGAGCACAAACATTTTTTGGGGATGCACTGGGGATTCATTTAATTTTGCTGACACGAAATTTCTTGGATTTCGTAAAATTGGGAATATTCTTAAGATCTTAAATTAATGGATTTTTTTTCATAAAGTCTCTGTAAGAATTTCAAAGTTAAAACTTGTTGATCATATGATTTTGTGGTTGAATGGAAAATTCACAAAAAATAGTGTCTGACAAATAATATATTGGGTAGGTTTCAAAGAACATTTCCTGGAAATAAATCCATACGACTAGAAGGAAACAAATTCATAACATTTTGTAATATCTGGTATTAAGCACAATTAATTTTTACTCTCTTGACCTATGAAAATTGGTTATAAAGCAGAATTACTCATGATCGCTTACACTTTATCCCTATTGGTGTAAATTGTACTGATATAATCAAGTTAAGACCTATCCAAAGGCCACTTCCACATACATTTTCATCAAGCATTGATTCTTAACACTACACAAACGTTTTTCCATATAACAAATGAAATGTAGTGAAGTTTGCCCTGTGTCCTCACAATGTGACATTGAGACAATTAAACAAAGTCACACCATGAGTGCCCATTGTAAATGATGGCTATCTGGAGCACAACAATCTTAATCATCAAGAACCATTAAAAGCTTTGTTAGCCCTCAAATCAGATGTCAAATATTTGGCCTCAAATACACATTTTACTAATCAGCCTGCACTCCAATAAACAAATACAAAATCGTTGGCCTAAAAAGCGTCTTTTTAAAAATTAATAACAATAAGCATTGCTTAAATGCTAACACATGTTTTTAAATGAAACTGTGGAAGTTAATAGAGACAAAAGATTTATTCAAAGATGTGAACGCAATAGTTACATTGTCGTTTGTGATTATAATGGACCCTTTTCACATTCCCCACATAGAGTTGTGTAAGAGTTTCCTTCCTTCATTTTTCATCAAGAGCAATATTATATATTTGTTGTCTAAGTTTCATTTAATTTAAACTAAACTTAAATGTTACTTAACCAGTAAGTTTCATGACATCAGTTTCAAAATTGAGACAGCGACCCCTGGCTTACTGCTCTTATTGGTATAATTCCATGTTGATAACGCAATAGCCATATGTCATCTTAAGATGTATTAGTACCTACATGTAACTACACAATCTGGTCACAAAATGGTAATGTGTTCATATAAGTTTAAGATCTAATAAGTGACATAACACAACTTAAAATCAAACTTGCCAAAGCGACAAAACACACCTTAACCCTTTGCATGCTGGGAAATTTGTCGTCTGCTAAAATGTCATCTGCTGAATTTCTAAAATTAGCATTTTCTTCGATTTTTTTTTCCAAAAATACTGTCAGAATAGCAAACAGTTTGGAACCTGATGAGACGCCACGTTCTTCTCATCTGGATTCAAACTGTTTGCAAAGGCCTTCAAAATTCGGTTCCAGCACTAAAAGAGTTAAAAGATCGAAGTAAAGATGCCATGAAAAGTGAAAATTTGTCAAAGAAATTTAATCCGACTTACCAAGTCCGAGAACTGGTTGACGCCTAGGAAATACGACTTCTCTCCCTTGGCATACTTGTCGTTGTGATCCTTAATGTGGTTCACGTTCACCTCAAAGATGCTGCGTCTCGTCTTCTCCTCCCATTGATTAATGTACTGCTTGTCTGGAGGACGAGAAATATAGTGGCGTGTAGCCTGTGTATGAGGGCCTTGTGAGAAATATAGTGGCGCGTAGCCTGTGTGTGAAGGCCTTGTCAAAGTGTTACAGCAAATTACTTTACATGTAGACTATACATGTTCAGCACAGATTTAATCAGGATTCACAAAGCTCCTGATGGAAAACTTAAAGAAATTCCTTAATTTCATAAAGTTCTTTAAGACCATGGCTGTTTTTTGTTGTGTTCTTCTTACAAGTCCATGTTATAAATGAGTAATTATTGCTCAAATATTTTACATTATATTCTTTTGAAACAAGAGAAAATTTGATCTCTAATAAATTATAATAGCAAATTTGATCTAAAATCAACACTTAAGTTTAGCTTTCAGGGGTCCGTCTTATCAAAGATCGTACGACAATGTTAACTTATGCTTGAATTTTGTAATTTTGAAATATAAGTGATTATGATCTGTATGTTTCAAATATATAGGATATTTGACAACTACTTTGGAAATGAATGGAAATGTTCAACAAAAGTAATTATATATGTGACGGTTACATATTATTGCGCTTCGAAAATTGCATCGTAAGGTGAGAATGTCGTACGATAATTGATAAGACGGGTCCCTGGATCCCAACCCGTGGCCCATAACAACAAAGCTCTTCATTGAAAACCATTATAAATTTCACATTGATAAAAAAAATCATAGAATTGTTTAAGGTTGTTGTTGGTTAAGTTTTTTTTCTTTTGTAGTACTTTTACTTGTGAAAGGAAACAAAAGATTTGCAAAAGAAAAATCGAAATTTGAATAATAGTTTGAAATACTGTCTGTTCATATTTTCATTAAGAACTTTTTCATCCCCAGAATAGGTTCAGAATACTGCTGAAAAACAGCAGGAGGTACATGTAGGATGGACAGTGCCTTTACCCTGTAAGATGTTTATATTTTGCTACATTATGGCAACATTAAACAAGCCTATCTACAGCGTCAAGAAAAAAATATATGCCCATTTAATAGCAAGGTAGTGACACATCAAAGTGAATGATCAGCGTAAAAAACATGATACACCAAGAGGAGTAAAGAAGACGTCTGCAGTAAAATTTCATGATTATGTTAGCTTTCAAACTCAAACAGGATGCACAGCAAAAAAACTTAAAGAAGACGTCTGCAGTAAAATTTCATGATTATGTCAGCTTTCAAACTCAAACAGGATGCACAGCAAAAAAACTTAACTATTCTTGGTACATGTATATTAAATGAGAAAACCACCAAAACCACAGTGTTGTTTAAATGGTTCCTGGAAAAAAAATATTCAGCAGTGTGACAATGAGTCAATTTGATTTTATTAATCTGTCCTGTCATTGACAGGGACATTACCTTTATGTTTACATTTATACACTTTATTCGGGTATATAAAACTGAAACTCATTTAGATATGATCTTTTTTGTTAGCCTCCAGTGGTCTAACACATCCTTTTTTGTTATACAACTACAGTGATTTTTTTACCTGCGAGTCCCGCGTCCTGGACTCACAAAAACCTCCTGGGATGCAAAGTTTCGAATTATGTGAGTCCCAAAAATGCATTGAAATTTCTAAAAAATAATTTAGACTCGTCTTTTAATTCGGGGACTCTTAGTTTTGCAAGTTATCGAGTCCCAGGACTCAGATGAGAAAAGTTGTAAAAATATCACTGAACTAGCCCTAAGAATAAAAGGCAAACACACTGTGGACAGTGACACAACTTTGGTGATGAACGTATTCTGGGATAAGATAGCTTATGAAGATAGCTTTGGAAAAAAAAACTAATTTCCTGGTACAAAACAAGCAGACCTATTTATAATCCTTTCACAACAACATACCATTTCAAGCGTAATTATTTTAATGAAGCCACTATTGGTTGATTAAATGGGCCAGCATTGTTTGTAGCGAGGGATAAGTCAGTTGTACCAAAGTCTAGCACACTCTGGTATAGGTCATTTTTCTGGGCCCTTGTCATAAAAGTCAAACTCACTGTGTTAGATGAAAAAACCTCAGTAATTCTTCTCCAAGGCTCCAGTTTGGGGCTTCAAACCAGTTTTAGGCCTTGTTGAACCTCAATACTTACAAATAAAGAATGTTGTGCCTTTTCGTTTAGGCTTAGCTGCAGCCCTGCTTCTATAAATAGAATAATAAAGAAACTCACTGTGAACCTTCTTGAATGTTTCGAAGATGTGCTCAATGGGTCGACTCATGTCCACGTCCGTCTGCAGATGGCGGGCCTGGGTCATGTCCACCACGTGCGGATTGGCAAACACGGCGCACGGCACCAACACACACAACACATACGTCAGCATACTTTCAGGTTAATGGATGCACTCACGCTTGTAGAAAAAAACTGGAATGAGAGAGAGACCAACACAGGTAATTTGGAGCAAAGATATTATGATATGGATATACCATTATACAATGCAATTTTAGCACGTCTGACTATCAAACGCTGTTGTATGTTTTTTACTGGGCATGTCCAGATTCTCATTGGTAAATGCTAATTGAACCAACTGAAATGAGACAGTATTAACAAAAAAAAACTATATGTATGCAATTAATTTAATATGTAAATACGCAGATAAGTAGGTGATTTACATTCGTTTCAAAACCAACAGTTTAAATTAAACTTTAATGGAATATTATAATTTGTTGAATGGAATTAGTTTATTTATTGTAAAGTGCATACAGTTAAATGTAAAGTTTTCAATAATAAAGATGAGCTACATTTGTACAACTGACAAACTCTTATGATTATGAAATTAGCTACCAACTCATTTCATTTAAAACTAGAAATATTAATAACAGTTTATACAATTAAAATAATTCAAATTAACAAACAACTTATTTACTTACCCACACATACAAACACACACACACACACACACAGACTCTACCATAACACCATCATATAAAGAATGAACACAAATGGCAAAAATTGTTAAATGCAAAAGTATCAAAATATTACAAGTTTCTGTTTAAACAATAAGCGTCATTATTTTATCAGTTCAAACCCTCTTAAAAACCACTTAAGATCTGCGGAGTTAACAGAACGTACTACTTGAAAGATACAAATCACAATGGCAAAAACGCATTAGAAACATTAAACATGAAAACTAGCCAAGAGCCTTTTTCCACTTCCACTTAATTAGCCAACAAACTTATGAAACTTAGTACTTACTCTAGTGTAGAATAGTTCAATGCCTCAAACGGAATGTAACATTACATGAATTCAAGCTTCATTAAATACACCAGAAAAATTACTCAAATCATGTGTTTGAATGTCATGTGATCAAGTCTAGCAGCATCATGTGACACATAACACAACATCTGTTGTGGTTGCTTCAGTGTACATGTACATTGTAAAAAATTGTGTCTCGCTTCAAGGAATATCATGTGAACGTCAGACGACAACGTGATTGCAATCAATACGCAGTATTAATTTATGTATGGGCATGCACTTTGGGAACACCCAGCGTTTGTCACAGATCAGTGTGAATACTTGAACAACAAACCCTGACTCTCCCCAAGCCGTACTTATCAGTTACTGATAATGCGGCATGTGATTTAGATTTTACTCGACAGTCTTATTGGCTATTGCAGATAAAACATGCGCAAAATAGAGGCTTCCAGCACACGCCTTTATTGAATCTCGTTATTTGGGATGACTTAATAAAGATAAATTGCCTTATTTATCAACAACTAATGCTCATATGATAACTAAGATAATGCTTAAGAGGGACAAATGTTGCACCAAGTCACAAGATCACCTGAATCAAATACTTGTGTAATCTCATTATCTGCACTAATTTTGGCCTTTATTATTGTGCTTTCTACAATCATAAGCCTACAATGTCCCTGTTAATCAATGACCATGCACAACAGAAATCAATTTGAAACTACGAGAGGTGCCCAGATTATATTTGAACAAAATCTGTATACACGTTTAGACAGTACTGTATGCAAAACCCGTGCAAATTGCTTTTACTCTATCGTGTACAATCATAATCTTGATGTTTCAACATTGATATTCGTCATGTTGAGCATGTTGTGTTGAAAAATTTGTGATAAAGTAGAAGGGGTAGTTGTTGGACTTTTGAAGACTAAACACACATATTGGAATATTCAAAATGAGTTGCAAATATGATATTTGATTTCCTTGGGCTCCATCAAGAACATTTGTGATAATATTGGACATCAACGCCAAAATATCAATGCTGGCCTTCCTATGCCAAAGTTTAGATATCGTCGAAATGTGGCCACACAGAACGTCATCAAAAAAAATCAATCGTATGATCGCCAAAGTTAATCCACCGACCCAACGTGAGATGTCGTCTATGTTAGGAATCTCTAAAGAAACTTGTTTGTTTGTCCCATATTTTGTTCTGGTAAATTAAGAAGAGAAGGGCTAGATCATGGCAGTTATACATGAAGTTAAGAGTTGGAAGATGGAAGAACTTTTGTACTTCTGATGAGGCAATGTTCTATTGAGGTGGGTCGTACGGGCGACGCAAAGTTTGCTACATGAGAAAAGGCGAAACAGTTAGCGACAAACTAAAGTTCGTTAAGCGGTACTCTTTCGCCAAGGGTTTCATGGCATGGGCTGGTGTCTCTTTTAGAGGAAAAACAGAGATTCGCTTTATCAACAAAGCAACTAAAGTTAATAACTATTTCTTTATCAATAAGGTCTTCAAAAAACCGTTCCAAAACTGTTTCCAGAAGGTCGGAAGTCAATGGTGTTCCATCAGGACAGTGCCTCAAGTCAGTGAAGTCACACATCTAAACAGAACCTCCAGTTTTTTAAGAAGGAAAACGTGAACTTTATTGACCGTGACAAATGGATACCGAAGTCTCCGGATGCTGCTCCAATGGACTTTGGTATATGGGGAATCCTTAAACGCCTTCTTAAACGTTATAGGTCTTAAAAAAGCTCTTAAGGACGAGTGGAGAAGCATGGACCAAAATATTATTAACAAGACTCTTGAATCGTGGCCAAAAAGGTGTAGGCTTATTTACGCATGTCATGAAAATCATATTGAAAACTTACTTCAATAAAGGTACTGTTGCTAATTTTATTTTGCGTCATTAATTTTGTTCAAATATAATCTGGGCGCCTCTCATATAGCAGGGTTCTAGCTGTTGATCGAACAAAGTCGCAAAAACTGTTTTTTTTCCCAATCTGGGATTTTTCAAGACAATTTCTTCTAATTTTCTTTTTACTAAATTGACAAAAGCAGCTTAATTTAGCAGCCAATTCGTGGCAATCAATACATGTAACTGGAGGAGGATTAAGCCAGTGCAAACATGCCCCAAGTGCATTGTTTGTTATCAAATCATAAATAAGCCTATTGATGAAGACAAGAGCAGGTGTGAAATTGAAAGCTTATCTCTCATTCTCTGATATCACATCATTTTTCTGCTTGGTTACACACTAATGCCCTCAATTGAAATCTTACCTAATATTAATTTTAAATCTTCTTACTAGTTATTTTTTGTGTTGATTTGTTAGCAAAAAGTTTGGTTTTAATTCAAAATAACAAAAACAAAACGCACAAAAGAGTATGTTGGGGCATTTGGTTCAGTTGCATTCCAAAACAAGGCTGATCTTTAAAGTGTAAGCCTAGAAGCAAATTGTGTCTGTATTTATTTTTTAATATTATAATTATACTGTCTGTCCTTAGTCATGATGCATTGTATCTTTAATATTGGACAGACAGATGTAATACCAACAAATTCAGATCTCAATTTGAAAAAAAAATTAGCAATCTGCAAATAAGGTGTATCTATAATTAATTATTTCATACATTTTTGCGACCATAAAAAAAACAATAAACAATGTGAAAATTTAAGTGTTTTTGGTCTTGTAAACAACTTCCCCCTTTTCAGCCATTCAGTGTACAAGAATGGAAAGTTATATCAGACATTATTAAACGTCCCTTCTGAGTACAATTATTTGGATGAGCCAGCAAATGCAATTTGAACTTGATTAACATCTTTAAGCTGAACACTTTACAACATAATATTTAATAATACATGTGACAAATATGACACATACATGTGGATAAATACAGGGGCTTTTCCCCCTTTTTTGGGAAGATAGCCCATGGCTTTGGATTTGGGAATTTTATTGGCATTTTCAAGAAATTGGGAAAATGAATTCAGTAGCCTTGTTTGGTAGCACTTTAGTACAACCATATAAATTATATTTATATAACTCTGTATAATAATTCAAATTAAAATCATATAAATCATTATTGTGTACTTTGTTACATGTAATTGAAATAAAATTGTGATAAAATAATCATAAGACNGGGCGCTATATAAATGTAGTATAAAAAAAAAATAAAAAAAAAATAGAGAATTAAATATAAATAAAGAATTGTCATGATAAATATATATTATAACAGAAATATTTGAATAGAGCATCACAGGGACGTATACATATGTGTGCGTAGGTCTCTAACATGCATCCCGTGGTCTGCAATGGCGTGATATAATAGAGCATCAGCTATGCTCGGAAACAGTCACACGTCCTTATCTGGAAAAATATTTATATTTGATTCTTAAGTAAGACCTTTCACTTGAATGTAGGGACTACATACTGTGTGCAAAAACTCCAACTTACAAAGCTTGTAATTTCTGCAAAATTATTTGAAATTGATTTTTTTTTTATAAAACCACGGATATTCTGCATAAAACTGATCTTTTTGCATCTGCAAAGTCGCGTTAAAGTTTTGTGCAGAATACTGTCGTGTATAAATCAAAGATCTGATAACAGCTGTCATCAATTAGCGAGATGATTGTTTTGATCATAGGCATACAATAGTGTTTCAGCGTCTCTGGAATGTTAAGTGTCAGTTTGCGTCCCGCCGAGATGCAGTTTGTCCCTGTCACTAAAAAACGACATAAAATGTTTCAATTATGCAGCACTTAACAACACATTGTCAATCTCTTAATTGAATCTTTTGACATCCCCCGCGAGCCAAAAACGGACTTTTATTGGTAATACATCTGCATTCGATAATTGATCTCTAAGCATCAACTAGATTGCGCGTCCCACCCACGATACATATATATGATATCATACCCGTAGCCAGGGGAGGGGGTGCATTGGGTGCGTTTGCACCCAACTTTTTATGACGAGTAAAAAAAATGTACTTAATGTTGCACCCAACTTTATTCGACGCAAGAACGGGTTTTTACCTTTTCCCGGAATCCAGTAAGTCTTCGTATTTAAGCGTTACAATAACGTTGAATTCAATAGGTTACCGACAGGTCACCATATAATTAATTTCTCGATGAAGTCTTTTCCGAGATAGCGCGTGATTTTTATTTACAACTTTTAACCGTAGAATTGTTGAAATCAATAGAAGTTTCGACAGCAAAATGTGAAAAGATCTAAGAAGCCGGTCCTGACGAAGGTGGAAGGTTACTGGTAGGTTCGCTTAAATAGTAAACAAAGCATTATTTTTAATGTTGTATAAATTCATAGATTAAAAGTTAAATGATGATTTTCATATCAGTACTGTATATTTTTTTTTTGTTAATTTCATTTTGCTCAAACAATAGATAGCCAGGAAACCACGTCTTTTAAAATACAACTGGTTACTTTTGCATTATATATAGTTACAATATATTGACAAGAATGAAGATCATATCAAAATATCAATGAACGTCGCGCAAGAGAAGCGCTTTTTTAAACGCTTTACGTCATTAATTTAAGGTTGGTGTCAAGCCCGAGATGCCCAGGATAGCGGCGCGACAATCCCATCGTTCAAATAGTGTTGGAGACGGATCCACTTGAACATGTAAGGAAAGATGCGTACACCAGGTGAAGCATACTTCAGGATCAATTATGCCACACCCTTCATCGATCACATCAACGCGGTACTTTCCTTGCAGTTTTCTCCACTGGCAATGGCCGCTTCTAAATAACTAGCCTTGGTCCCGTCAGTTTTTGAGTCGGCCCATCCAAAGGCCATCATGTAACTAGGGGAGGCATATGAGGATGACTTACCCTCATCTGCCCTGCTAGAGGAAGAGTATACTCGATGGAAGCAGCTCTTCTCTTCGGGGTCTGATCCAACCTCCTCTTGTGCAAGCGCTTTACATGCTTGTGACCGGTGTTTGTTTCCTAACATCCATACCTTGTTGCGGATTGCATGCACCTTACCGGTCACAAGTGCAGAGTGTGAACGGGCTGCTAGCACACTGAGGCGTCTGATCCACTACCAGCGTGCGTCTATGACAAATAGTCGCCTGTCTTCATTGGCGCTTGTAAACATCCACTATGGATTCCAACACAACGTGCCCGACATCATATCGCGATTTTCCCACCTACATCCCCGCAAAAAGGAAATGGAATCTTTGTTATAGATATTTGTTTTCTGTATTTTGGAGTGGTAAAATACACCAATTTGATCAAGATTTCAAGATTCAAATAAATAATGGTATTTTATGTCGTTCTTAGTGTCGTTGATTTTACATTCTATAAATTTGTTGTTGCATATGTTAACAAAGTGTATGCGTGCATACTAATGTCGGGTTAAACACCGTATGACATTACGTATTTCCGTGACTGATCAAAAAAGATGGTTATTGAAAAACGGTACAATGTAGTGGGGAATACATGTATGTTATATCATAGTCATGTCGATCAGTCACTGAGTATTGTCAACGAAAGTGAAATTTCATATAAAAATGCTCTACAACTTCAGTCTCTAAATACAGAAAAAATGTCAATGGGCTGAAAAATATGGCATATATGTAATATTTAGAAACTATGCTAACCGGAAATAAAAAAACGATTGTTCAATATACCTAATGAAATCAAAAGTATTGTTTTGAAATAGTGAATACTGTATCCCGCTTCTCCAAAGATGCACGTTGATTGTTATTTTTGTTCTGACAAAGAATGTAACTTTTTTTCGGACATTCAAACGATCCGATTTCGAATTTAGATGTTCATTAATCGAATATTAGAATTTATTCGAATATATTAGAATAAGGAAAAACGAATATTCGAATATGATTTCATGATTCGCTCCCATCCCCAGTTGGCTTGTTTCGGAAAAAACCACAAGACAATTCATGAGAGACTTTAAATAGTTAATAAAAATATTTCCCAACAAACGCAATCATGGTAAGTGTAAAATTGATAATCAAATACCGGTACGCATTTTGATTGAGTTGAAAGGCTTTATGGACATGTCCACTGATAGGGGCCTAGCTTGTCTTAATGTGTATACATATGTAGACCGAATTTGAAGGGGATATGATCGCATGTTTCCGGAGGTAATTGTTTAGTCATTATTGAGAGGTGGTTTTGCAGAAATGAATGTTTCTCAGACCACTTACAATACAATTGAAATTTACTAATATATATGTACACATTGATATCGTTGAATATGTTGCAGTAAATATGTGAAACTAAGAATTCTACGAAATCCTTAACGATTCAGGATTTTCGTGCAATGTCTGTTTCACTTAGGAACTTCACGAAATGCCTGATTTCTTCAGGAATTTCACGAAATGACTGTAAAATGCCTTCATCTTTATTATATAAATCTCAATCTCAGCCTTTCAAGGATATTAGTCGGCAGGCTGGGCGATGTAGGTCCAATCTTTGGGTCCTCTCAGAGAGTAATGTATGGGGTTTGGTTAATTCCAGCATTAGAACGAATCTTCTGCTGCTGGGTAAACTTGAGCCCGACAGTCCAATATAGAGTATTGTTGTCACTCATCCACGCTACAAGGATGTCTTTTATGTCACTGTTGGCTCTTTCAACCGACCTCTTGTTGTGTGGGTGTCTTGCTTTTCCATGTACCATATACTGAGTTGTGGCCACACATCTTTCAGCTTTGTCATAACTTTGGCAGTGATTTCGGATCCATCATCGCTCTGTAGCATAGATTGAACCTTAATCAGTAGAAAAATGGTAGTTGGTAGGCGACTTTAGTAGCTTTTTTTCGAAGTAAGTGGCCTAAGGATAACACATTTCGTAAGGTGGCACTGGTAAACCATGATCCATTTGAACTTTCCTTGTTGGGAAGACTGCATGTCTATCAGATCTACCTGACCACGGGAGTTGAATTCTCTGGCCTCGCGTCTTTGGCATGTTTTCTTCTCTTGGCAGACTTGGCAGTAGGACTTGAATAGTTCAACTGAATCTTTGGGGATGTTAGCATACTTCATGTTAACTTGTTTCAGCATTCTGTCTCTGCCCCATGACCAGTAGCTACGTGAACATTGTTGATGACATCGAAAGTATCTTCTATGGTAACGTAGTAGACAAGTTGGTCAATGGCAGACTGTCTCTTCTTGATAAGCTTCTCGACGTCACCACACGGTATTACATCGTACTTCTTCAAAATGTAGTACTGATGAAGTGTTTCGTGGAAGTAGTTTCAGATGCGTTTATCAGTTTATCTATTGTCTTGTAGTAAACGTCTTCCGAGTGCTGAATACCTCTTCAGTAGTGCTTCTCTAGATTCGATCTAAACGTTTATTTGATCCATGTTGTTATTTGCAAATCGTATGAAGAAATGAACTCATGGCACTCAGCGAAGGTTTTAAAATACAGATGTTTGCACATTTTGCACATTCCCCACTGTCACATCTGCCAAAACGCCTGACGAAAACCCCATAATGACAGCTTGTTTTTATTGCAATAACAACATTACCAGTCGGAATAAGATCTAGGGCCCATAAAAAGGGATCCACGTCTATAAGGGGTTGCTCAATTAGAAGTAGACCAGAGATATTTGTATCACATCCTGTCCGTGTCAAACCGAAATCGTTAAAATGATTAAATAATGTCTAAAAATAACGATTCACATCGGGTGCGCGATTTCTTCACTCAATTTTTCAACTTGTGAATTCTTAAATTAGCGTTACCAACCGCTTTAACAATCATAATTGTATGGTGACCATCAACCAACCTCACATGCTTCCGAGAACGGGGACTGAACCCGGGTCGCCTAGGTGAGAAGCGCGTGTACCAACCTCTGAGCTAACCGGACAGCCTCATGAAACTTGCATCGAATGTTAAGGGCATTGATAAAATTTGTAGAAGCCATGCGTAGGTCATGCAGGATCAAGGTAAATGTTGTACTTCAATTCCAAAGGTTTGAATTTCCAATGTAATGTCCGCTCAATATCTCCTTTACCCATTGAAGGGTTTTCATGAAACTTGGCTATCATGTTAAGGTCATTGATTCAATGTGCAGAAGTCATGAGTCAGCCACAGCGACACAAGGTCAATGTCATACTTCAATGTCGAAACTTTAAGCCTCCATTGTCGTGGCCATATCACCTATACCTTTGACAGATTTTCATGAAACGTGTCTTCAATGTTGAGGTTATTTGGACGATTTCCAGGAGGCAACAGTCAGTCACGGCGGCTCAAGGTCAAATTAAGACTTGAAGGTTAACAGTTTAGCGTCCATTCGTGTATGCTTCCTATTTTCTATACACATTGAAGGCTTTCCAGCATAAGGTAATTTACATGATGCTCATGAGTCAGGAGTCAGTCGCGCTGATCCAAAGTTAAGGTCACCCCTTCAAGGTCAAAATAATCTCGGCTGGGGATATAGCTTTTTCTTGGACTGACTTGTCGTTTGTACACAAGATAACTCGTTAATGTACCAAAAACATAAAGACGGTAAGTACATCCCAACAGGTTGTTCAGAGTTGTTCATAAGACACATCGGTGTCGGCGGAATCTGTTCATTATGAATTTCTTTGTCGATATGATTTTCATTTTTGTTATGGTACCTTTATAAGAGTTTGATTAAATTCGGTATATTTGTCTTTCTTTCGTATTGGACTATATGCGATATTCTTCAACCCCACCAACACGCAAGAACGCTAAACAACTTCAATATCCATACGATTTTGCATTTAGTTTCAGTTTTAGTTGTCGAGTATGTATTTTTTATGCGAGTGATGGAATTAAAACGTATTAAAAGACAATTAAAAAGCTACGGTATATAAGTGCTTAAAAAAAAAACATTTTTTAAATTGAACTTGAATATGATTATACAGAAAACTTTTTCCATATGACACAGTATCGGACTTGAACGTTAACTACTCAACGAAGACGTTCGCGAACGTTTGAGAAGTAAAGAAATATTATAGGGACCAATATGTGCCCAAAAGGATGCATGTAAGAAACAGGAAGGCCAGAAATTCGTCAGAAATTCTACACACAAGAAATGTTAGGTAATTGTCAAGCCCAGTGATACAACACAATTATTAATTGAACGACTTTATGTCTCAAACTACAGCGACGTTTCGAAATGTTTCACAGTTCAAATCGTATTCATATGTATTTCAGAATGTAATGCACGTATAAGAACACTCTAGCTATTGTTAAAAAGTGTATGTTACGATATAAATGGATATCCTATTACCGTCATCACAACAACATTATATAGTTGAAGTTGTAAATTTACGAAGTTTGTTCTTTTGAACCGTTATCAAAAAATATATTTTCTGTTTTTTATTAGCTTACCTTAGGAGTCACATGGTAAAATAGGCCTTTAAAGCAAAATTACCTTTTACCAAATATGCGTCAGTGACACTGATGCCTCACAACACATGTTTAAACCCATACAAATACACAACATATTATACAATGGACAAAAAGATAAAGGGCCATAACTGAAACAAAACTGATTGAAGCCAAAATGCATTTCTAAACCATTAACGTTCATCTACACATTAAGGTGTGCGTTTGAGTAAAATCCGCCAAGTGGCTAGAGGAATTGAACAATCAAACGTTTGGGTCTTCAGTGAACTATCAGACAAAGGGATCCATTCCGCCAAAACACGTCGCAGCCAAAGTTCCTTTCTGTACAACAGGGACCTAGGTCATCTTCACATGAGATAAAACAACGGTGGGACTAGATCTATATATATATATATATATACTAAATAGTGCAAAACCAGACACAGGGCCACAATTTTGCCAAAACTCATCACAGCCTTAATTCCTGTCATCAGCACATCGAGGTTATTCAACTTTAAAAGTTTGAGCGCGATCATCTATTACTTAAAGAGGATATAAAAAATTGGACATTACTTTATATTTTATTGTGGAAAAAACAGACAAATGGCAAATATTCGGCCAAAACTCAGCAAAGCCAAAAGTCCTTTTTTAACGATTTGTCATGCAACTGTGAACGTTTGAGCGTGGTCCACCCAGTAGTAAAAGATGAGTTGATAAAACAAGAATCAGGACTTGAACAACTGAAAAAGGGCCGTAATTCCCAAACTAATCGCAGCCAAAATTCCTTTCTTTACAATCATCACACATTAAGGTACTTCAACAGTGAAAGTTTGAGTAATCCACCCAGTACAGGTAGTTAAAGAGGAGTTGAAAACCTAATGATAGTGATGTACGGACGGACGAACGCATATACGGACGGACAGATCAATATGTTACTGGGTATAACAATCGTGTCCATGCATTCTAGTCTGTTACATGTTAGTTGTGTGTAGCCTTATTTAAAACAGGAGCGATATTCACTGCATTTCCTTGTTCGGGCGTTTAAGTCAATTAAACGTTGCTTTTGAGCTACTTTGTATAATGCAGAAGTCGCCAACTTGTCCAAAGTGTAGTGGGCAGTTTATTGTGCAAGGTGACACTTTTTCTAAAATACGTTTAAAACACGTTACAAATTATCTTATCGACATAGCATAGCTTCGGATACATATGATTTCGGATAATCTATTTATCAGGAAAACATTTCATCTTTATAGCGAATTACACGCTGATGAACACAAAAATTAATTATCTTACGAAGCCATTAATATATAGTAACATAATTAATTGTGTACAGAATGAGTCTTTGAACAAAATCCAACACTACACTGTCCTACCACAAGAATTCATTCTTCCCACGCACTATATCCGTTTGGAAACACCTCCCTGCGACAGTCGCAGAGGCCCCTGACTTGGTATCCTCACTCACCTTCTAATCACTGTTAGGTGCCCAGCTCCAAGTAACCCCTAATGATTCCCATTGCTGTGCCGGCCGCGGCCACCATAACCGGAGAGGTCTGGGATGAAGAGGTGAAAACGAAGGTGGCTAAACTTTTTACTATCTCTATACTTTTAACTATCAAATCTCTTCTATCTATCCTATCATTTCATATCTCTCTCTTGACCTAGCACCACCCGTCGTGTAATAATCAAGTGTGATTGCGCCGACGTAGGATGTAGATGTAGACAGATTTGTTTCTTAGTTAGCATGTGTATCGTCGTTCCGACTCTCTTAATGAATGCGCCTATTTTTTTTAGTAAAAAGATGTTTACACACACATTTTTGATACTCCAATATTTTGTTAAATGTTTATTATTCGAAGCAAGAAACAAAAATTTTGAAGCATTAATTAACAAAACAACAACACTAATTTCCCAATTTAAGTCAAAACGCCGCGATTTTTCACAGTCCAAAGGGACCCGGGCATATTCCCAAAATGGTGAAAAAGAAAACACTGAAAGAGGGAGCGCGGGTCTTCGGGGCGTTTTTTTTATGCTCCCGTTGAAGAAGGCAGTTCATATAAGTCCCACTGTTCCTCTGGCTGTCTCAGCCATAATGTTGCCATATATTGATGAAGTTTCAAGCCTTTTTCTACTGTTCTCGTGGTCCTTATAGTCCAACCGTTTTGTGTTTTCCCCAATTGTGATACAAAAATTCCCAATTGGAACTAAAAAAAGCCTCCTAAAAATAAGATTTTCAAAACTTAACAGTCAATTTACAGACTGACGTTGCATTTGGCTATGCTCTATATTTACTTTTGACAATTTTGTTTTCAAAGGTAGAACACTCTACTAGACTTGTAATTTAATAAGAAAGGATCAGTGACTCTTTGAAGACGTACTGTTCTTTGGAACAATTTTGTTTATTAAACCCTAGCTCTAAAATCCCTTTTAACTTTTTTCAGATGGACGCATGCACAAAAGACCATTGCTGCTTAACTGTGGACACACTTTCTGTGAGGCCTGTCTTCAGTCCCTGGCAAAAGAAACCAGAAACAACATATCATGCCCAACCTGCAAGGTACTACTGTTTAATCCTAAAAGCAAACTGCTCTAACTTAGTCAAGGGAGATCTCTTGTGGTTAATTGGCCTTCTTTGTCATCATTTGGTGTCAACTATTGCCTATATCTATGGTAGGATGCATACATGCCAGACGTCCCGATCTCGGCGTCCTGAAATGAGACAAATTGTCCTGATATTGGTAAAAAAAGACATACGTTCTATAAGTTCACAATAAAATTTGCTATTCAAGCTCAGTCGGGCTTAAACTTACCATCCCTAATCCCTTTAATGCACCCTATTGAGAACCCACTTCTACTACTCGTCTCCAGTGCACCAGTGTTGTTTTTGACACCTTATCCGCGATTAATCTGCAAATTATCGTTTTTATCAGGCATTCACACCATGGTGTTTTTATGAAAGGGGCTGCTAATTTCTATCAATAGATGTATCGTACTGTAATACAGGGCCCTCTCTGGCCATCAGGGGAAGGTACCCAGGTCCCTCATGAGGGGGAATTTTCCCTGCGTTTCCCTTTTTAGCACTATATTTTTTTTTTCTCATAATTTAGTATTTTTGAATAGATGAACTTGAAATAAAATTGAGATTAATCATCAAAAAACCTGTCAAAACACCGATTTTGTATATCAAACAAATTAAATGCTGACCAATACACATTGATGTTTCACACAAATTTACTTTCGTATAGTTTGTACATATTGCAGCAATTAAGAGTTAATTGGCGATTGGTTGAATAAGAACAGTGATGGACGCGTGCACATCGCGTGACACGATTTACACATGTTCAGCGTAATACCTCTGTACGAATTGGATGTCGAATGGAAGCATATGGGGATACCCCATATTTAACTTTATGGAGTGTGTTTACTTCTGGAAATTGGAGAAAGTTTGTGTTCATGAAATTCTGAAACACATTTATCGTCAATATTGGCCAGAAATTTAGAGTTTTTGTAAGTAATATACTTTGATTGATCATTGTAGGAGTCCTGCTTTAAGGTCAAATGTCCCGACAATTTTTACGGAATGTCTGGATTTGGACCTTAACAATTCTGGCATGTATAAGAATTGACACTTCAACACTCTAAATTTGCTTAAAACTATATGAAGCTAACTTTTAAGGCTTTTTGTTTTATTAAATAAATGTATGTTTTTTTACATAAGCGGATATTTGAGACAAAAGTTGAATGGTGGGGCATCCATACTGTATGGACACATGTCTTGTTTAAATTATACGTAGGGAAAGGTACCAGATGATGCAGGATTTATGCCGAAAAATACCATGTCTGCTACGTAATGTTACATGCCCTGAAATGTATGGCATGTAAATGACCCACGCTTAAATGGGGCTTAACACATATGGGTAGTGTCGTCCCAGGTTAGCCTGTGCAGTCCACATAAGCTAATCAGGGACAACACTTTCTGCTTTTTTTTTATTGTTTTGTTTAAAGAAAGCCTCTTCTAAATAAATATCCAGTCTAGGCTGATTGCACAGGCTAATCTGAGACAACACTATGCACATGCATTAAGCCCCGTTTTCCCAGAGCGAGGCTCATATGTTGAAAGGCTGTTCTTTTCAGACTGAGACCTCTCTACCCCCTGGGGAGAATGGTGTGAACAGGCTTTGTCAGGACAGATACATGATGGGAATCGTATTTGAGAAAAAGAAGAGTATTTTCGACACGTAAGCTATGTTTTCTGACACAGCCCTTTGTTTTATATGAGATTCTTTTTCATTTCTTTTTAATCATTTCTATAAAAAAATATCACTGATGACTGGATATGCCATTTATGATACCAGTATGGAATATTCATACTAAAAGGTACAAACTAAATTCAACCGTGTATGGAAATGATCATATTAAACATGTTGGTCAATTAAATATATTGTGTTAAAGTGAATAATGGTAATATTTTTTACTTGCCTTGCAGTGAAATGGTCAAGCTCAAAGAAAGCACAAAGTTGATCTCGCAAAAGAAGAAAAATACAGGTATTAGTATAGCGGCTGTTATTGAGTAGTTCAAGCTATTAAACTTTCCTGAAAGTGGGAATCTGCATAATTCTGTGATATAGGTTTGCATTCAACATCTCAATATCTCGTTTACTACATCAGACATTCAATTAAAACTTGACATATCTTTGGGGTCAATTTATGAGGTCACTGACCAAGGCCCGTAACTCCACTTGCAAACTAGCAGAGTTATCAGCTTTTTATGTCCCCCAGTCTATACAGGGGGACACATTGTTTTTGCCCTGTCTGTTGGTTTGTTTGTTTGTTGGTTTGTTTGCGTCAAACTTTAACATTGGCCATAACTTTTGCAATATTGAAGATAGCAACTTGATATTTGGCATGCATGTGTATCTCATGGAGCTGCACATTTTGAGTGGTGAAAGGTCAAGGTCATCCTTCAAGGTCAAAGGTCAAATATATGGGTCAAAATCATAACTTTGCAATATTGAAGATAGCAACTTGATATTTGGCATGCATGTGTACCTCATGGAGCTGCACATTTTGAGTGGTTAAAGGTCAAGGTCATCCTTCAAGGTCAAAGGTCAAATACATGGGTCAAAATCGCTCAAAAGGGGACATAGTGTTTCACAAACACATCTTGTTGCACTTCGAATATTTAGGTTATTTTTTGCATGCAACAAGTATTTATGTCAGTTTCTACAAAACATATTAAATGAAAACCTAGTCAGGGCCCTGGCTACACTTTGGGGGATTGGGCCCTTAGAGGGGGGAATTTTGCGTCGTTTTTGGCCAAAAGGGGAATTTTAGAAGATCTTTTCACCAACCATTAATAAACACTTGAAATTGCTATATTTTAATGTAATTTACATAAATATACATTTAATCAAAGGTTAATAGCACAATAACAGCTGGCAACATAGGTATATAAGTAAAAAAAAAAAAAAAAAAGAGGGGGAATTTTTAGCTGAAATAGGGGAAAACAGTATACTATTTAAAGGGGGAAATTCGGCCCCAAAAACGGCAAAACGAGGGCCCTGCTAGTACATGTTTTCTTTGTCATTATGTATGGTCATTGACCAAGGACCATAACTCTGATCTGCAATTTAGCATATATAATCCCCTTTTGCCCTTGAAAATTCAGGTGAAGGTTCGGCCACAACATTCACATAGGTATATTTATAATGCGGATATTAATTTTGAAAATTTATATTTGTTTTAAGGGTCATAAGGTACCTGGACAATGATGATAACTTTGGCCTGCGTATAAATCAAATATAACAATTTTTGGTACTTACACATTTTCAGGTTCAAGTTATACCTCTGTTTCTACTTCAGGTAGTTGTATTCAACTTCAAATTTAATGTGGAGTTATTATATCAGATCCCTGACAAAATGTACATGATACTGTCATGTGCACTGTCTTGGGTCAGCTCACGTTTGTGAAAGTATTATCTTGCATTATTCATTTATATGCCCTTGAATGCATTTATCTGACAATACATACATGTACGTTTGTTACATTGAACAATAAACATTATTGGTACAACCCAACCAAATAGAACAGTTGCAATAGTTACGTTTCAAATAACACAAAAGGATTAAAGTAATCGAATAAGCTCTAGTCCACATGCTTTCTACAAGTAATTTATTAAACACATTACATGTATTCAGATACCGCACTTTGTGTTTGTATTTTGAGTCATACTTACATATTATGCAATTGGAATAGTTTTTCATGATACTAATAAATGAAAATTTATTTAAATTTAACTATCTGTTAAATAAAGTATTCATGCAACTGACTGTTGTTCGAACCTCAAATTCACTCAAGTCATGTTAACTAAGGTAGCCAATGTCTCACCATGAAATGTTATTTCAGAGAACATATGCAAAGAGTGCTGCAACCGACAGGTTACAAGTCACTGTAAGAAGTGTGAGTGTAACCTCTGCATGGTCTGCTTCACAAGGGTAGGTGCACAGGCCAGGAATTAGGGAATTATTATGGGAAAAATGAAAATCAATTTGTAGTTTATGGGTTTGCAAACTGATATCTATTGGATTATTATATAAAGTTGAAGATATTTATCATAAGGAAGTGCTAAAGGTTGACACTTACAAATATAATTTTTAGCAAAAGATTATGATTTTATACGTACAGATCTTTGTACTGGTAAGTTGCAAAGATGGTCTTAACTTTTTTTGCTCGGAAAATGTGTGGGTAGTTGAACTCACCACTGTTATATGACTGTGAAAAATCAATTAAACAAACACTAGAAGGAATTCAATTGCTGATTGTATCAAATGTTTTGCTTGTCCAGGTGCACAGTTTCTCCAAGTATCTACAGCAGCACGTAGCAGTACCCATAGAGGAATCTAGGTGAGTACTACTGTCTTTTCTATGAACACCTTCATTTAACAACTGGTATGGAGAATTTAATACATAATTTAATACATAGTTGACCAGTGTCAGGGATTTTTTCCTTGTAAATTTGGTACCGAAAAATGTACAATTTCACATCTAACTTAGTCTAAATCGGACTAATTGGGCAAATGGCAGATTAAGTGCTGAATTAAATTCATTTGCTATATGCATGAATGATTTCAGTTTTCTGGAGGTTTCCCAGATGTGCAAGATTCACGAGTCGCGGCCCATCGAGTATTTCTGTGAGGATGACGAGTTGCTCATTTGTTCACGCTGCGTCATCCAGGGAAACCACAAGGGTCACAACATCTCGTCCATCGAGGACAAGGTAGCGTTATTGAGCCTCGTTCTGAGAAAATTGGGCTTAATGCATGATGACACTTTCCGTCTAGACTGTATTTTCTATAAGAAGAGACCTCCTTTAAACGAAAAAATTCCATGAAAGCCGAAAGTGTTGTCCCTGATCTGGGAAGCCACAAGGGTCACAACATTTTCACCATTGAGGATAAGGTGGCGTTTTTATTTGCTTTGAACCAGGGTCCGGTTGATTAAACATTTAAGCGCATGTTTACATTCTGGAAACCACAAGGGTCACAACATTTCCATTGCAGACAGGGTAGACTCGTTTACTGACCCAGGTTTCTTAAATCTGCTTAAGTCTGTAAACAAACGGGATTTGCTCAAGCTAACTTTTTAACCTTTTATGCACAAATTTAATTGTAAAGTTATTTTAAGCTTTGAATGGAAACTGTTTGTGAAATAAAGAACATAAAAAATATTTTGTACAACACTAAAAATTTAAAATAGTAGTACATGTACGAATCCATGAAATTATTCTTATTGTGACAAGTGTTTTCAAGTATAGAAAGAAAAAAAATGCCTTTAATAAATAGACATTGGTGAAATTGACATAATTTGTGTTTATTGTATTAATTCACATATTTCAATTAATTAAAGAAAATTCCGTGGACAATAGCTAAAATATACAAGTTGGTAAAAGTAGCATTTTCAGTCTCTTAGATATTTCTGTCTTACATTTTTTGTGGAAGGAGAAATATACTTTTTGATTAAAAAAATACATATTAAAAATGCACCTGCTAAAGCTTAATGTCTAGAATTTAAGAGGAAATGAAAACAATACAAAATATGGAGCTGCGAACAATAGACAGAATAACAGTTAGTACCTGAGTTAATTTTTAAGTGCTAAATAAATCCAAGAGACAGTTTTGAAAGACTATTGTAGCAGAACTATTTTGCTATTTTTACAAGTTTTGGCTCACTGATTTATAGCGTAAATTGTATTTCTTTCAGAATCGGCATATAATCCGTGACATGGAACCAAGTTTACAAGTCGCCAATCTGGTATTCAAGAAGCTAAAGAAGATAGACAAGGTAACATTATCATTAAAAATTGGATTGTATAGATTGCGTTAATGTCATAGCCATTCGACAGGATTATTCCTTGGGTAATGCTCTAATAAATTAATTAATATGATGTTGATTTCTTATTAAATGTGGCCACCTGATGTTAGAGCAGTTTTTCTTGGATGGTGGTACAGTATATCTAAAAATAAGAACATTTTTCATTATAAAAACCAACCAGCGAAATGCTGAGGTGAGCAATATAAGGCAATTATAAGGCAATTATCACCAATTATCACCATTTTGTTTTATTATTTGGACAGTCAATGTAGGGATAGAAATAAGCTGGGGCCCACAAGCCATATTTTGGCCCCTAATTTTTTTAGATGGGGCCCCTAGATTTTCTGAGAAAACAAAATGTTAAGTTTCGAGCCCTGTTAATGGCTCTTATAAGTGTGTCTTACGTTTAAATATCGCATCATGCTTGCATGTCTTAACCATTCTGTACGTCTACAAATGAGCCACGCTCATGAAAACAGGGCCTGCTGCATGTGCATAAAGTGTCGTCCCAGATGTGCCTGTGCAGTGTGCACAGGCTAATCAGGGACAACACTTTCTGCTTAGACTTGATTTTTGTTTAGAAGAGACTCCCTTCAAACAGAAAATTTGTAAACAAACCGGAAAATGTCGTTCCTGATAAGCCTGTGCGGACTGCACAGGCTAATCTGGGACGACACTTTACGCACATGCATTAAGCCCGATTTTCCTAGAGCGAGGCTCGAATGTAAAACAATCTCCCACAGGAGCTGGAGACTCTGGTCCCCGACTGTCAGAGGGAGGTGGAGCCCGTGCTGAGGGACATGAGGGCTCACTTCCTGCACCTGCACGGGCTGCTGCAGGTGCGCGAGCAGGCCCTGGAACACCGCATACTGCAGGTGTCACGTGGTCAGCTTGAACCCCTTGAAAAACTGGTGAGTGGTCTGTGATAATGCTAACACTGTTTAAATAATTACCATTTCAACGATATTTAAATGTTTGAAACATGATACATTTTTTTATAAGAGACCCTCACACAAACTACCTGTAGACTTAAGGAATTTGTTGAATTTAAGGAATTTCCATAAGTTCCTCCCTAAATAGGTTTTTGAATATGGGCCAAAAGTCCCATGACTCATTATAGATCCAGTTTCACAAGGCAGACACACAATTGTACCATATCCTCCACATCTTCAAAAATGTACTTAATACAAATGAGCCTTGCTCTGAGAAAAGGGGGGTTTCATGCATGTGAATAAAGTGTCGTCCCAGGCTATTCAGGAACAACACTTTCCGCCTAAACTGGATTTTTGTCAAGAAGAGTCTTATTTAAAAAAAAAAACAACAAAAAAAAACAGAAAGTTTCGTCCCTGATTAGCCTGTGCACAGGCTAATCTGGAACGACACTTTTCGCACATGCATTTAACCCCGATTTCTCAGAGGGAGGCTCAAATTAAATGGACCCTTTTCACCTACTGGATATTCATGTTATAAACCTGGGACTTCCTTCATAAAATGTGGTGTACATAAAGACAGTAGTTTGCATGCAATTTAATAAACCTTTTGTATCTATGTCACAAAATAACTGTACATGTACTAATGCACTGGAGAGTCTTATCTTTGATCTTTACTGATAAGCCAAGTTAACATACTGTGTTTTGGTGTATTGATTGAACATTTCTAAGATCAATTGGATTGGGAAAATCAATAATCTCAGCAGGCTACTGTGCTATAAAACTGTTCTATGCACTGGTTGACCTGTACATATTTAGTGCAGTAGATAATGACCATCCATAAAGGAGACATAATGCTGATCATTTTCATGCACCTTTTTCACTATAGGGTGTCATTTTTGCATTTACATGGGTATATACTTTGTTTGTGTACATACTGTAATTCATTTCTTTTTGAGTAGTGTTTAGATGATGTTTAATGACTCAACTGCCATTAACTAATTAATAATACAATTCTGTCATCTGAAAACCACTATATGTTGTGTTTATACTCATAATGAAGCATTTTGTTAGAGGAACATGGATATGCTCTTTGTTGTTTTGTATTACTTTGACTTTTATTTTTATACATGAATTTTAGTTTATTGTCATGTTTCCTTTGTCTAAGCTGAGGAGTCACAGAGGGAGGGGCTGAAATGACTTGTCTTAGATCCTTATCTGTCAATCAAAATCTCAACACTCCTCTAAGATTATACAGCAGCCAATTAAAATTGAGATAAGCCCAGAAAAGATGTATAGAAGGATATTATTGAATGTTTACTATTGACCAATGTCCTTCTAGCCTGAGGGTGTATAAAACATGCTGCACAGGGCTTATCAGCACACTGGTAGCGGATCCGTGGTCTAGTGGTAACACACTGGCTTCACAATCCAGAGATCGCTGGTTCGATCCCCCGCTGCACCTAACCTACTAACTCGTCTTTCGCATGAGACGTTAAACCGAGGTGCAGTGTACTAGGTGCTATACACCGGGCACTAAAAGACCCAGGGTCACCTCTGGAACGGGGTGTCTCCTGTATCTTGCACTATCCCCCGTAACCAACTAACACGTCTTCTGGGGGCGATGGCCATATGGGAGACAATCCCGGTGCACTCGATAAAAATGAAGACACACACACGGGTTCCATGGAAAGTATTTGCATACAGCGAATCAAAGTCGCTGGAGGGCATTGCTGTCATGTCTTTCGAACGATTGCATGCGCACGCTAAATTCTAG
>VMBQ01005731.1:32112-63990 GCA_007657795.1 Dreissena rostriformis
AAACGCATGGAAAGCGTGCGTGTATTACATTTTTGTTAAATGTTTGGTGGTAAATTTTAACAGAATGATTTCGCGAATGATTTGGAATTGTCATTTCCTCAAACTTAATTGCAAATCAAACACGCTGTATCTTTATCGTTACGGTCGTTTACATAAGTCATTATTGAAACAGTTATTGTACTGTATGCTGATGAAGCAGAAAATCCGGACGAAACTGGATAAAGTGTTGGGTGTTGTGAAAACACGCTTACTAGTAGCGGTTCTACTGACCTATTGTGTAGACTGCGATGTTTTGACAAAAGGGATTAAAATGTGCGAAAGCGACTCTTTGCGGATACGGTGCATAATTACTGTGAATAAATTGTTCAGAATATATAAATGATTGTTTAAATAAAAACGCTCTTAGAGATATAACGCCGGTTTACGTGAATTTAAAAAAAAGACTCCTGGAAGGCTAAAAAAATATGAGTCGCGGGTATTTTAGTGTGTCGGTCGGGTAACTCCAAACAAACAATTTATTAAGGTCAGCCTTATTAAAATTTTAAAATTTCCAGTGTTTGTTCAATTTAGACTTTCATTAATACTGTAAAGAATACATGTGCTGCACAGAAATTATACATTAAGCTAGGGCGCGGGCCCTTCGCCCCTGACGGGGACATTCCACCTCAGACCCATGCATCTTCATAACATTTTAAAGAAATAGATTGTGATATTTTGTAGCCAAACTAACTTTTGTTCTGTTTTGAATCTCTTAAAAATACAGGTGTCTTTAAGCTCAGGAGAATTGATTTCTTTGTTTCAAATAAGCTAAAATGCATGAGCTTCTGGGGGCCTCCGGCCACATGGACCCCTGGCCAGGGCTTTGTCCTGAACCCACCGAGGGCCCTATCGGCCCCCAGGCCCCCTGATGCATTTTTCAGGATTTCAAACTTGGGACAATTGACACCCCTGCTTAAATTGGTCCTAAGATCATAAGTAAAACACGCCCCTGATTCTTACAGCGGCCCACCGAATCATGAACAACAACGACGAGGTGATCGTGAATGCCAAGGACATCCTGGACCGACTGCAGCACGCTCGAGACATCCCGTGCATCGTGGAACTCAACGAGGAGTCCATGCACACACAACGAATAGTGTGAGTTTTCTGTCAGGTAGTGTTGTTATGAAAATTAATGAACAGTCTTGAAAGTTTTTAGGGTTAAATTGGAACTTTTGTATGTGCTTTAAGCCCCAATCCACAAAGTATTTTTATAAAAATGAAATTTTCAGGAATTGCTTTGTATTTGCCAACCAAAAAATGCATGAAAAACAGTAAAATTTCAATGATATGGTAATTATTGGTTGTGTATCTATATATACAAGAGTTTGTGTTATGTCTTTGGAGTAAATTCAGTAGTAGACTCAGGGCCAAAAAACCCTTCTTTGAAGTAGCCGAATATCGGCTGCTTCCCCAACCGAAATAACCACTTGTTTTCCCCAAATGGGACTCAAAAACTCCAAAGTGAGGGGTAAAAAAAGACGGGTCCGCTAGGGGAAAAACACTGTAAGTACCAAGCAATCTAAATCGACAGTCAGTGCAAGTTTGTATCTGTAGAGTATCTGTACCTTCCTAACTGTGTGGCTACCCAATATAATTTATTTCATGTATCATCTCCATTATCCAAATGAAATACAAATTTCTAATTTTTTCCCAAATAAGAAAAAATCGCGGTATTTTTCCCCTAAAAAAAGGCTGAGGCCCTTCCCCAAAAAGGGTGTTTTGGCCCTGAGACTGTTTTTTTTCCAAGAGTACCGTAAAGCATGAATTCCATTCACAACTAGCTGATTCTTACATTAATACAAATGTATAATTAAATGGGTTTCTGTCAAATGAAATAGTTTTCTGTGAGATAAATATCATTTTCATTAATTAGAGCTGATGCCATGTCAGCAAGCTTTCAGTTATTTTGATGGACAAGGGCTGTGACATTTCTTCCTTAGATGCAACCGTTTCATGCTAAAGCCTTAATTTCTCTCATGTTATCTCGTAATATTCAGGATTGAAAAAGATATTGGACTGGAAAACAAATTTCTGCAAAATCAACTAAAAAGCCTAAACAAAGCTGTCAAACACTTGTACCAATTTTAGATAAATACATGCATGTTACTTAGACTCAGTTTGTGCCTTTATGTCCATTAGACAGATGTATTTTGGGACTTGTGAATTATGTTGATTGGTATCGACACAAAGTGGATTTCACTTTGGTTTCAGGTGCTAAAAATGAACTCAAAAATCAAAGTGATTTAAAATACAGGTACCATGTAATTTGCAGTTATAATTAATTATAAATGCAAACGTTCCATTACTGAAGTCTAAATAAGTTGAAACTTTCTTTTATTTTATTTTTTAATCACATACTTCTACGTAAGTGTTTTAAATCTAGTTTGTTTAACGCAATTATTAATTATTAATGGTTCAAAATGCAAAAGGGCTGATGCAGATAAAATTTAAACAATAAACAACAATCAGGTGTTTTTTTTGGTATTGTTTAGCAATATTTAATACTGTTTGATAAATTTCAGACACAGCGCCTGTGTTTATATATCTGAGTAATACTTGATCAAAATCTTTGAAAGTACTTGTTCCTGGTTTCAGTTTCAAGTCTGATCCTCTGGACTCTCTACTATTGCAGCATGGGGAGATATCTGAAGCAGAGCAACCAAGGTGACCTATTAATTAATTTCATATGAGCTACACTCTGGGAAAACAGGGCTTAATGCCTGTGTGTAAAGTGTTGTCCCAGATTTGCCTGTGCTGTCTGCACAGGCTAATCAGGGACGACACTTTCCGCCTTAACTGGATTTTCCCTAAGAAAGGACTTCCTTTAAAAGAAAAATACAATACAAGCAGAAAGTGTGGTCCCTGGTAAGCCTGTGCAGACTGCACAGGCTAATCTGGGACGACACTTTTGACTCATGCATTTAACCCCCTTTTTATTCAGAACAAGGCTAATTTAATTACTGACTTTTAAAGGCATAATACTTAAATCTTTTTACAGAGTTCACATGTGTATAAGTTTCATATATTTGATCTGACAAGAGTCAGATTATTCAATTATTTATCAAACCAGTATTTCTCTGTGAAACGTGAGCAAACCTTTCGAAAACTTACTAGCTTTTGCAACCTACATATTTTGAATGTTCAGCTAATAAAATTTTCTGGAAACTTTGATTATTCAAATCCTAACTGTTCATTTCACTCCCCGTAACCCATGTACCGCACAGGTTTAGCACATTCTGCTATCGAGACATCCCCGAGAAGTTTTCCTTTGACGAGGCAGAGAGTGTGTCCCCGACCCCCACAACCCCTCCATCGACCCCTCAAGACGTGCGCAGTCAGCAGTCGGAGACAACCTCACAGACGTCACAGAGTGATGATGTCATCATTGAAGGTACAGCATCTTAACCCATTTATGCCTAGTGGACTCTTCCATCCTTCTAAATTGGATCAATTTATTTCCAAAATTAGGGATGTCTAGTATATTTATTTCTATATTTAGAATATTTCTTACAGAAATTCCTTTAAGCAAACAGCGCAGACCCTGATGAGACGCCGCATCATGCGGCGTCTCATCTGGGTCTACGCTGTTTGCCAAGGCCTTTTTTTCTAGACGCTAGGCATAAACGGGTTAATATCACTGCTCGACTGGCGATCTTCATGCACATGAACTTGAACTCTTCACTTCATAATGCCCCACTCTTTGCTTTCACAATGTGGGTCTCAAAATTAGTTATCTGAATTGTTTTATAAAAATGTCTTTTTTTATGCTCCCGAAGGTGGGCATTTAGTGATTGTACTGTCCGTCTGTCTGTCTGTCCGTCTGAAATACCGTCACACTTTGCGTTTAGGTTTCGAAAAATGCGGAAAAACACTGCGTTTAGGTTTGGAAAAATTTGGAAAAAGGGGGCATATGTCATCCTATGGTGACAAGCCTTGTTTTCTCAAGTTTCCAGGAACCAAGAGTTGACCCTTCCCACTCAAACATAAACATACCCCAACATAATTACCAAAATGTTTCTTTCACATCCATGTTAAAACATGCTATCATTGGGTAACATTTGAGGACCAGTATCCGTCCTGCGACCAAGATCTAGTTTCTTTGTATATTGATCGCTGGGGAATCATCAAACCTAGACCTTGTATCATGGACATTCTTAAGCAAATATTCTGACTCATCTTTGAGTTTTTATGCCCCCTTTAAATAAAAAAAGGGGGTATATTGTTTTTGGCCTGTCTGTCTGTCATTCTGTCTGTCTGTCCAAAACTTAAACCTATCTTTAAGTTTGGTCATAACTTTTGCAATATTGATCATAGCAACTTCATATTTGGCATGCATGTCTATCTCATGGAGCTGCACATTTTGAGTGGTGAAAGGTCAAGATCAAGGTCATCCTTCAAGGTCAAAGGTAAAAAAATAATAATAAAAAATCAAAGTGGCGCATTAGGAGGCATTGCGTTTCTGACAAACACATCTCTTGTTTTTTTGTCAATTTATAAGATTCAATTCATTTCATCATCATGTTCAATTTGGTATTTTTATGTCCCCGAAGGTGGGCATATAGTGATCGCATTGTCCGTCCGTCCGTCTGTCTTTCTGTCTGTCTGAAATTCCGTCACACTTGTCGTTTAGGTTTCTAAAAATGTGGAAAAATACTTTGCGTTTAGGTTTTGAAAAATGTGGAAAAAAAGGGCATATGTCATCCTATGGTGACAAGCCTTGTTTTTTTTTAGTTTGGAGTTTGATTCAACACTGAGTTTGAGGAGGACTATGTGCATATTCTTATAGCTGAGATTTGAGATTGTTTGTGCGCTGACATACATTTAAATACTCAGCTGAGTGGAAGCTCAAATCTAACCTTCTGAGTTGAGCTAAAAAATCAAGAATGTTCATGATACAGGGCCGTTGTCTCTAGTCTCAATGTCTATGTTTCAGAGGAACAAGAAGTGTTGCTGAACGCAGCTGGAGACCAGATTGCAGCAACGAAAGTAAAATCTGACCCACAAAAGAAGACCATACCGGAAAAACCAATGTTTAAAGGTATACATTAGTGGATGAAACTACGCAATCCCTTATCCTCTTTTGGCACGTTATGATACTGGCAGGCATTGATTCTTGAGGCAGGCTTGTAAGACAAATAAAATAATTTTCAATAAAACAAATATTCATTCAGGCGTGCATATTCAAACCACTAATTTTGATAATTAATGTATTTTAAAGGGAAATATTCCTGAATTTGATATAATTTAAGCGGTGACTGTTTAATTATTATGTCAACAATCAGATATGATAACCGGGTACAGCTTTATAAAATTGGACCTAATCGGATTTAAAAAATAAATTAAAGAGTCAAATTGAACACTTATTGATTTTAAACATTTTGCACTTACATATTTTGATAGCATTGTGATCTATAAAACTATAATTTGTATTAAGTTAACCTAGAAACGTTTCATGTAGAACTGTGGTATTTTAAAGTATTTTTGTCAACTTCAAAATAACCAGCCTTAACTGTATTTCTTTATTTTAGGGTAATCATATTTCTTCATTTGAGTGTGATTTTATAACATTTTTGAGGGTGATTATATTTCTTTACTTTAAGGTGATTATATATTTTTATTTGATGGTGACTGTTAGCATTAATAAATCGCATTGCAGACGTTTGTATAAACCATTTAAGAATCTTACAAGACTTTTACTTGTTTTAATAGTGCTCAATATTTATATACTACTGGAAATTTTGATATTGTCAATTTATCAGTAAGTAACTTACTGTGAAACCATTTATTTTCGTCAGCACGAAATTTCGTCATTTTTACAAAAATTACAATTGCGTCAGCACTTAAATTCGTCAATTTCTGATTTTGAAAAAAATGCGTCATTCAATATCCGACTTGTTTGTAATACATGTCCACGATAAATCCATAATTATATTCATATACAAAGATCCGTAACATCACGTTTGGTTGGATTCCGGGATCGCGATTGAAATATAACGGGTCATGTCACTCATGTAGATATATATGCATAAGCATAGCTTGGCGATGTCAAACACATAATTTGCCAACGTTTTGTTGTTGCATCAAGTGTTACATCCGTATCTTAAATATATTTCAAATAAGACATTACTCCATTACGACCACGTAAGTATTTTCAAAAGCGTGTAATTATTTTTTTATGAAATTCGATGCCCATTTCAGTTTTCATAAATTCTGCCTACGAATTAACAGCTCTCGTTTATTTCATGTATAACGTCGCGTCATCCTTTTCGTAAGATAATTTGCAGTGCATTTTTACAAAATACGGGGAACTTTTTCTCTGAATCAAAACAAATTGTCTATGCTATATCTACAGTGCTACAATTGTTGAGATAAAAATAAGATAATAGTAAATGTAGTTAAACGCAAACAACCAAACACAAATCAATATGTTTTTTGTTTGTTTTTTTTTGTAATAAAAGCGCAGAATCTATTTAGTCAGGTTTTGATCACACATCATCACATTTTATTTGTGTTTACTTGTCTTTGATCCAGATCTGCCGCTGGTTGGTTGTATAATTTGCAACACCCCAGACAAACACAAAACACACAATGGATCATAAAGTTGTTAACAATTAGCGCTAATCATTACTATTCTACCTAAACAAATTTAACGCATACGAAACAGCTTTACTGCTTTCGCGTTTTACAGCAAATGTCACGTGTCAGTTAAGTACACCGTATACAGTACACCCCTTTGTGTCAAAACCAAATTAATCTTGATTCCGAAACAGACGCAGTATGTATGCGTGGATTACGTTGGATTTGTATGGTCATGTCAACGGTAATTCAGTCTTAATTATTTTAAACATTGGACATAATTATTTGTTAGGAACTTAAATTCGTCAATCGGTCAACTGACGAAATAGACGAAAATTAATGTCTGACGAATAATAATGGTTTCACAGTACCTATGAATTATTTTTTGAGATGCCCTATATTTCCAGCAAGGGAATTTAAACAAGGTATGAACATTTTCATGCTTTCATTAATATGTTGCGGTTTTGCTGCATTATACTTCACTGCATTATTACCTTGGCAGTTATTCACATGTTTCTTAACTTTTTTGTTTTAAAGAAATTTTAAAGCTTGTTGTTAACTGAGTTTTAGTTAATCATCAAAAAAAGGGGCTTAAATTTCTGAAATAAAAAAACTTCATTTTTTTTTTACTTTTTAAGAAAATTGCATATTGAAATGATATCGAGTGTTAGCTCTTTTTTATCACATGCATTGAAGATAAAAAAGCCAGCAAAGTTTACAAAAACATGATGATAGATTATGAAAGTTATGTTCTGACATGACTTCTTTTGACTTTTTCAACATCATTATGCCCATAAATTGTCATGCGACTGACAAAGCATGTGGTCAAATGATTCTTATACAAATTGATTGCATTTGATTAGTAAACAGTTTGACATGAAAGAGCATATAGCAAAACCTTCTGATGTTACATGAATGAATATCAGTATGAAGAGTAAGAGCGGGTTTCAAAATAAGGACATCTGCTGAAATAAGGAGTAATTTTATCCAGGAAAATCAAAAAGTTTAATCAATTTTAAGGTCGCTGTGGCGTAGTGGATATGGTGTCCGCCTTGCAACCGGGAAGTCAATGGTTAGATTCCGACTGAGAGCATTCTTTAGATCTCCACATAAGACACAAAGTGCTGGTTCTACCCAGGAAACGGACTAGAGAGCGTTTCAATAAGCCAGAGGCTTTCGATGCAATCAAGCTGAAATAAATAGGTTTAAACTTAACTAACTAAACTTATTTGAAGGGATTAAAATAAAACTTCATATATGGATAGGGGACGTTAGGAGGAAGTGCAGGGCACAATAACTCTAACTCTTTCTTTATTTTATTTTGAGCAATTGCTTAAATTCTGAGCAGAAACTAACTTCATAATGTAATTTTCAGCTTGAAAAGTATTGAATAGATTTGAACGAATCTTCATATATTTATAAATGGAATTAAAATGAAGTGCAGAGTAAAAGTACCATTTATAGCCCTTTCTTCAATATTTACTTAGTCAAATGTCATTTGTTAATTTTCTTGTGCACACTATAACTCCATTACATTATGTTTAAGTACCGGTACATATACCAGGAACTATCAGGTATAACTTTCTATTTGGTGTTTTGAGAGTAATTGCCCTTACTTTATATCTTGTGCAGATCCCAATAGCAGAGTGTAATTTTATTGTACAGATCAACCAAGTGCAATTATTGGATAAAATAGTAGACTCTCTTAAATATAATAATATAATAAAATAAATAACATTTGTGAAAGTGACTTTAATTTGTCCTATTATATAGAGGATATTTGTTGGATTTGGTGGAATATCGATTTTAACTCACAAGTGATTAAAGAAAAAAAAGAAATCTATGATCAGGATTGAATGGAAATCAATATTCCACCAAATCTAACAAATTTTCTTTTTATTTTAGGCTGACAAATTATTATTTTTGTATTTTTGCCATTTATAGTTCCGGTAAAAGAATGAAAATTATCGATAATTTTCACCGTTAATTTTCACTGTTTGGAACAGCGAATTATCAGTTTTAATTCACTGATATTTCTCTGTAAACCACCAGAAATCATAAAATAAAATGACCTTCGTTCCAGGACAAAATGAGAATGTTATAGTAACGCACATCAACTCGCCAAACAAGTTTGTTGTTCAGCTGAAGCGCGACATGTCCAAGCTTGCTACGATGGCTCACGCTATTCAGCGTTGGTGTAACAGCCATCAGGCCAAGACACATATTGTCACGGAGGTTGATGTGGGTAAGGCCTTGTTTCTTGAGGCATGAGGGTTCGAACTGTAAAAAGTTGTTTATGTTAAAAAAGTGTTTTTATGTCACCAGTATAGAATGGTATACTTCAGCTAGAGATTACTAGACATGCATATAGACTGAAAAAAAATTATGCTGACATCAAGGTACTTGTATCACTATGGCATAATTGATATGGTGTCCGCTTAGCGACTAGATGGTGACTGGTTGATCCCCTCTGTATGAGTGTTCTTAGATCTCCCCTTAAGACACCAAGTACTGGTTTTACCCAGGAAACGGACTCAACAGCTTTTTAATAAGCCTTACGCTTTTGATGTAATCAAGCTTAAATAAATAGGTTTAAACTAAGGTATATGTGTGTAAAATAAATAATTTCTGCTTATTATTATGTTTTTTACTAACTTGTATATTCGTTACCTAAGTTTGTATTTCATGTTTTTTCATGATTTTCAAATGCTACCAAGGCACAGGTAGTCAAGTTGCTAGAGTGCTTGAGACTCAATCCATGATTCATGTGTGAGGATTGCTCATTAATAAATTTTTGCCTTAACTCTAATTAAAGTACGCCATTTGTAAGTTACATTTTTATGGCCATTCTACCTCAACCTCTGATTCAAGTAGGGTAATTTTGTCATTAACTGGCATAAATATATGCACTTAATACTGGTAAACCAGCTTGCTGCAACTGTGAGTAGGTAAGTGGTATCTGTTATTTAAAGGAAAAACGTTTAAACAGGGCAAATAATCATAAACGCCCAACAAATAAAATAGATCGTATGTCAGAGTATTTGAAGACGACTATGTGTTGGTTCAGTTATTGTTGGATGTGCAGTTGTTGCTGTTATATGACTGTAAAATAACTCAAACAACCCAAGAAACAAAATCATTTTAAGCCTCACAATGGGAAAACAGGGTTTAATGCATGTGCGTAAAGTGTCATCCCAGATAAGCAGTTGGTACAGGCTAATCAGGGACCACACTTAACGCCTTTAGGGTATTTTTGTATTTAAAGGAAGTCTCTTCTTAGTGACAATCAAGTTAAGGCGGAAAGTCATGTCCCTGATTATCCTGTGCAGACTTCACTGGCTTATCAAGGACGACACTTGACACACATGCATTAAACCCCTTTTTCCCAGGCTGATTTATTTTCTGTGTATTTGCAGACAACTATGTGTTGATTCAGTTATTGGTGGTGCTGTAAAAATGACTGACAAACTGGTTAATAGGACAATTTATCCAAACTTTGCTACAAACCAAGTCAATTTTTTTTTGGTGTATTTGCAGACGACTATGTGTTGGTTCTGTACTCGGTGGACAAGCAGTGGTACCGTGGACGTATCAAGCACGTGATACAGCACGACCCCGAGGACTTCAGTAAGACCATCGTGGAGGTCGCCTACTTTGATTTTGGGAATGTTGAGCTAGTGCAGGTTGACAAGTAAGTTGAAGTTTGGGGAGTTAAGGGTGAGAAGAGAGAGCAGTTTATATTAATGCCCCCCTTCGAAGAAGAGGGGGTATATTGTTTTGCTTGATGAAGGTTGGTCGGTCTGTCTGTCGGTCTGTGTGTCTGTCGGTCTGTGTGTCTGTTGGTAGACCAGTTCGTTTCAGATCAATAACTTGTGAACGGATTGACTGATTGGCTTAATACTTCACATGTACATTGGCCTTGGACAGTATATGACCCCTATTGAAATTGGGGTCACTTGGTCAAAGGTCAAGGTCACTGTCACATTAAGTGTGAAAATCAAGGCCCTATTTTGGGGGCATATGCCTCCGACCGCGGAACTCTTGTTGAGCCTTGCTCTGGGAAAATGGGGTTTAATGCATGAGTGTATGGTGTCGTCCCAGATTAGCCTGTATATTTCACACAGGCTAATCAGGGGCGACACTTTTTGCTTTAATTGTATTTGTCTTTTCAAAGAAGTCTCTTCCTAGCTAAAATCCAATCAAGCGGAAAGTGTCCTCCCTGATTATCCTGTGCGGATTGCACAGGCTAATCTGGGACAACGCTGCACACATGCATTTAACTCCATTTTCCCAGAGCAAGACTTATGTGTCTTATTACAATTGCTGAATCGATTTTAGTAAGCTATGCATCTCAATGTGACAGCATATACTAAATAATGATATGTCTCAATGTACGTTTTTCATATTGATGCATGAAGATGTTCATAGAAGATGATAAAAACAGTCTCTTTAAACATCAGTGTAATTTTCAGATTGCGCAAGATGCAGGCGAAATTCATGAAGCACCCAGAGTTTTCGATTGATTGTTGTTTAGTGAACATTGTTCCACGATCAAAGGTTAGTAAAAATCAAATGTTGAAAATATTTTGTGTCCAATGTAAGTTGTTAATACAAATGTGTGTTAATTAACATTTAACTTTGAATATTTGATGTAAATGTTGGTCATCCTTTAATAGTTTAAGTACGATTTTGATAATAAACTTGAGTTATTCAAGATTCACTGTAAAAGCATACACCTAATAAAAATGTATGGTTCTAATTACCTCTATAAATAATCAAGTAAATAATCTCTAAAGATTCAATTTTAAAGAAATAAATTCAATTGTCATGTGATCTTGAAAAGCCTGTTAGGATTAAGGAGATCGTCTGTAAAGTGGAAATAAAATTATAACCACTTGTAATAAAAAGGAATTCAAATGTCTTTTAGGATGCAAACTGGTCCCTAGATGCCGTCCAGACATTTGCCAAGATGGTGGACAATAAAACCATGGTTTTGAAGGTGAGTTTCCCAGCTTTGTTGCAAGTGCAATGTGGACAAGATGATATAAATGTTCCGATCTGTTTATTACAAACATTTCTGCCTCTCCAGGTCAAGTGATTTAATTAAGCTCACCAGGGCCTTTTTTTCAAGTATCTTAGGACCATTTTGAGTAACTACTAAATGTTAAGCTTTTAATATCAAGCATTTTATTTTCATTGATTTTTTTCAGATAAACAGTTTGAGAAAGATTGAAAGATAATAAAAAGAACTACAGTTGACACTACTATTTTGAACACAGATACTTGGAATTAATCATTGGAATTCATAATTTTTTGAAGTTTTTTGGGCGGGCAGCTGGCTGGCAGGCTATGTAAAGGAGAACCATGTCCACTCAATAACTACAGTTAAAATAATAACATGTCATGTAGATTAAGCTTGGGACCCCATTTCGGCCCAGTTTGACAAAGGTCAAGGTCACTTTAGCTTGAGACTGCATTTCAGCCCTGTTGGACAAAGGTCAAGGTCACTGTGGCTGATAAAAGTCACTCAATTACTTGAGTTTAAATGCAGAAATTTTGTGTGTAAGTAGTTTATCTGCAGACCTTACTTGAGATTGCACATAAATTATTTAAATTAAATGAGATTCATATGTTAAAAGTTGAATCCAGGTTTCATTGCATGGCCATGTGTATTCATTACTTTCTGGGTCATCATTTGTAAAACATATTAATTCATCATTCTTATGAATGTAACCAAGAGCTTTAAACGGACAAATTTTGAGACAAGTTTGCTCTCTTGTTATAATATCTATAATAGATTTTATGTATCTTCATAACAATATGCACATTATTATATACTTATGATGTATTGTAGTTGCATACATAGTAAAAATAGAACATAGATATTTCTAATTGTTTCCTTTTCAAACTATTTTTGATGGTCCCAACAACTATGATCTACGCCGTGGCGAAGCGGATATGGTGTCCGCCTAGCGATCGGAAGGTCACGGGTTCGATCCCCACTGTGGGAGCGTTCTTAAGATCTGCCCCACAGACACCAAGTACTGGTTCTAGTCCTAGGAAACGGACTTGAGAGCGTTTCAAATAAGCCTTAGGCTTTCTATGCAATCGAGCTAAAATAAATAGGTTTAAACTAGCTTTTATTTGTTTTTGAAAGAAACTAACTCAGAAAATGATAACAATGTTCTTATGGTGTCTGAGTTGAGTACAAAACTTGGTCAGGTTGAATCACAAAAAGAGGAAAACTGGACAAATATTTGAATACTTTTGACTTTGTATTTGTTTTTGAGTGAGCCTGAAGTTTGATTAGCAATCTATTGCTTTATGGCTTGAAATTTTCTGGATTCCAGAAAAGAAAAGAAAAACTTGAAGTATAAAACGTATGCAAAACTTACTTTAAATGTTCTATTCTTCTTATAATAGAAATAGTCGTCTGTATGCATGTCTTGTGATTCAATGATTACAAACTAGGAATAAAATATTATCGGAAGATTTATATAGAAGAAATAGTAACAGGAGAGATTTGGATCGAATGAATAATAACTGGAGCGATTGTTGATAAAATAAAAATAACTTGTAAAAGTAACAAGTACTTTAATTGATATGAGCCTAGATCTGTGATAAGGGGGTTTAATGCATGTGCGTAAAGTGTTGTCCCAGATTAGCCTGTGCGTCTGCCTAAACGGGATTTTTGTCATGAAGGGACTTTTCTTAAACGTAAAATATCATTAAAGCGTAAAGTGTCGTCCCTGATTAGCCTGTGCGGACTGCACAGGCTAATCTGGGACGACACTTTACGCACATGCATTAAACCAGAGCGAGGCTCATTTTATTTTGCAGGTTGTCCAAGAAGAGAACAAAATCATGATGGTGGATCTGAGTAAGCCGGCTGATGAAGAGATTCTCGACGATCGACCAATTTCTGTTCGAGATGCCCTCGTATTCCTGGAGTTGGCAAATATCGAGTCTCCGTACTCGTTGCCTGAACCCGGATGTAAGTGTGGTCAAGGTCATAGTCATTGGTGTAAGGTCAAATAACTTGTGGTCAAGGTCATTGTTGATGGTTTCAAGGTCATAGTCTTCGTGATCCATGAAGGTGAATTCACAGTTGAAGTCAAGGTCATAGCCAGTGGGGTGAAGATCATAGCCAGCGGGGTCAAGGTCGAAGTCAGTGGGATCAAGATCATAGTCAGTGAGGTCAAGGTCATAGTCAATGGGATCTAGATCATAGTCAGTGTGGTCAAGGTCATAGTTGGTGAGGTCAAGGTCAAAGTCAATGGGGTCAATGTTTTAGTCAGTGGGGTCAAGATCATTGTCAATGGGGTCTAGGTCACAGCCAGCAGGGTCAAGGTCATAGTACATAGGGTCAAGATCATAGTCAGTGGGGTCAATGTCATAGTCAGTGGGGTCAAGGTTGAACACAAAACACTAGTAACCTTATTTAAATGTAAAATACATTATATATGTAAAGATAGCAGATAAAAAAATATAGGTGTACAATAAAATTCCATGGTTACGATGTGTTGTATATTACAGCTGCCAAGCTACCAAACAGAAACTTCTTGACGCCAAGTCCAAAGGAGGAGGGGGAGTCGTACCCAGTGATTGTGAGCTATGCAGGCACGCCCGACAACTTCTTTGTGCAGGAGGTACATTCCTTTACATTGTTATGCTTAATACAGTTTTGAGAAGCCCCAATGAGAAGTGGGAGTTGTACGCCATTGTTGTGACTCACTTTGTTCAGTGGAGGATTGGTCATTTCAAGGGCCGTTCTCTCCTACCTCTGATTCAAGTAGGGGAATTGTTACTTAAAGGAAAAGATATTTGTGCTTAGATCTGATAAGCCATTTCGATCGACAAAGCTTGCCAAGGAAAAAGTATAATTATGTTCACTGCTCCTGTGATGTATCTGAAATACTGTAAAAAAAAAAACATCAATTAATTAAACCAAACAATAAAACATGTTTCGGTTTTCAGCTTGGTGAAGAAGCAGACTACCTTGCGACCATGATGGCCCACATTCAGGACATGTACACCAAGCAGAACAAGGACACCTGGCAGATCATATACCCCCAGATAGGCAAGTACCGATACAGAAATATAAACATACATGTGTGCTGGGTAGTTCAGAACTTTTAAGGGCAGTGAAGCTAACAGCCGTTTACTTTAAGATGTTATTTCAGCAAATTAAATAGTAAAACTTTAGTCTTTCATGTGTTAATTATCCACAAAATGGTATGTGCACAAACTTTTCAAAGTTTAAAAAAAAATGTTCCTTTTCATAATTTTATTGATGTCTAAAGTTAGCTCCACTGGCTGTTCAAGTTTTTAGCAACCTTGCGGTTTAAGTTTTTAGCAACCTTGCGTATAATATTTCGTTGGAAAAAAAAATACAAATACAACAGAATAAAATAACATTTGACATTTTCTGTCCACCATTCAGGAATGATCTGTGTGGCCCAGTTCAGTGGAGACAGGCTGTGGTACCGAGCCAAGGTCATAGAGTTGCCAGGCAACCGGGATGTCACAGTGCAGTACGTGGACTACGGGAACACAGAGCGCGTCAATGTGTTCAACATTCGCAAGATCCTTGACTCTTTCCTCATCCTGCCTGCTCAGGTATTGAACCATCGATGTTTCGCCACAAAAAGCAGTCTTTTAGAAAGTCACAAAACAACTACTGTCAACAAGGTCTTGTAATCTCGTAATGATTACTGTCCCAAATTCTTTGTATTTTCTTTAATATTTATATATCAGAAACTGTGGTTTCATGTTCAACCGTCAACTTGCTCTTTCTGTATGAAATAGTTGAACACATGATAGCCCAGTGAGATGGTTGGATCACATTGTTGTTTATAAATTTTAATATGAATGTAATTTGTAAAGGCATCTGTTGAATATTAATTATCCCCCGACAAAGGCGGAGGGATATAAATTGGCGTTGTCTGTTCGTCAGTCAGTCTGTCCGTCCTTCCTATTTGCACCCATTCATAAACATAATGTGTGTGGAAGGGGATATAAATTCAACGAATTTGCTTGTTTTAATATGAATGTCGTTAGTTAAAGCATCAATGGTCTATTGTTTGTCACAAACCCTCAATGAAGATTGTAATAAAATCAGATAATGTTTTCAGTTTTTTGTTTTCTTAACTCTGTACCTTGTATGTCATGAAGTTATTAATTCCTGATGTTTGCTGTGTTGTAAATTATTGCGTTATGTAATTCTTCTTTTCAGGCTGTTGTGTGTTCCCTAAAAGATGTAGAGCCCCTGGACACAAACACTGGGTGGACAAACCAGGTAACGAAGGATGTGGGGTGGAGGTGGGATGGGGGTGGGGGTTTGATACTGTAACTTGAGACTGTGTTGATTGATTGAATCACTGAATTTTATATTAACAAAGGGTTGTGTGTTGTTTTTTAGCTCACCTGATTGCTCAGGTGAGCTTAAAGGATCGGTCTTTGTCCGTCGTACTTCCGTCCGTCCGTTGTCCACATTTGGTTTGTGAACACTATAGAGGCCACATGTCTTGTCCGATCTTCATAAAACTTGGTCAGAAGATTTGTCCCAATGATACCTCAATCAAGTTTGAAACTGGGTCTTGCTTGGTCAAAAACTAGGTCACTAGGTCAAAGAAATGAAAAACCTTGTAAACACTGTAGAAGTCACATTTTATGTCCAATCTTCATGTAACTCTGTCAAAATGTTTGTCTTAATGATATGTTGGTCGAGTTCAAAAGTGGTTCCGGTCCGTTGAAAAACATGGCCGCCAGTGGGCGGGGCATTTTTCCTTATTTGGATACAGAGAAACCTTGTGAACACTCTAAAAGTCACAATTTTTGCCCAATCATCATGAAACTTGGTCAAAACATTGGTTTTATTAATATCTCGGATGAGTTCGAAAATGGTCCAGATCGGTGAAAAAACATGGCCACCAGGGGGCGGGGCAGTTTTCTCTATATGTATAAGGTGAAAACATGTGAACTCTCTAGAAGTCACATTTTTGGTCCAATCTTCATGAAATTTGGTCAGAACATTTGTTTCCTAGATATGTGGGTTAAGTTGGAAAATGGTTCCGGTCTGTTGAAAAACATGGATGCCAGGGGGACGGGGCAGTTTTCCTTATATTTATATAGTAAAAAAGGCTTGTGAATAGTCAAGAAGTCACATTTTTTGCCCAATCATCATGAAACTAGGTGGAAAGATTGGTTTTATTGATATCTCGGACTAGTTCGAAAATGGTCCAGATCGGTGAAAAAACATGGCCACCAGTGGGCGGGGCAGTTTTCTCTATATGTTTATAGTGAAAACATGTGAACACTCTAGAAGTCACATTTTTGGCCCAATCTTCATGAAATTTGGTCAGAACATTTGTTTCCTAGATACCTGAGATAAGTTCGAAAATGGTTCCAGTCCGTTAAAAAACATGGCTGCCAGGGGGATGGGGCAGTTTTTCTTATATTTATATTGTAAATAAGGCTTGTGAACAGTCAAGAAGTCACATTTTTTGCGCAATCATCATGAAACTTAGTCAAAACATTTGTTTTATTGATATCTTGGACGAGTTTGAAAATAGTCCAGATTGGTGAAAAAACATGGCCACCAGTAGGCGGGGCAGTTTTCTCTATAAAAATATGTATATAGTGAAAACATGTGAACACACTAGAAGTCGCATTTTTGGCCCAATTTTCATGAAATTTGGTCAGAACATTTGTTTCCTAGAAACAAGAGTTGAGTTTGAAAATGGTTCCGGTCCGTTGAAAAACATGGCTGCCAGGGGTGGGGGCGCATTTTCATTATATTTATATAGTATAAAAAGCTTGTGAACACTCTAGAAGTCACATTTTTTGCCCAATCATCATGACACTTGGTAGAAACATTGGTTTTATTTGTATCTCACGTGAGTTTGAAAATAGTCCCGACTGGTAAAAAAACATGGCCCCCAGGGGGGTGGGGCAGTTTTCCCTATATGACCATATAAGAGAAACCTTGTGAACACTCTAGAAGTTACATTTTTTGCCTAATCATCGTGAAACTGAGTCAAGACATTGGTTGTATTGATATCTCTGACAAGTTGGGAAATGGCTCAGATCGGTGAAAAAAAATGATTGCTCCGGTGAGGTTTGAGGATCGGTCTTTGTCCGACGTCTGTCCATCCACATTTGGTTGGTTAACACTCTAGCATTCACATTTCTCAAGCATTCTTTATCAAAGTTGCTGAGAAGCTATATGGCCACAAGATCTGAGTCAAGTTTGATAATGAGCAAAATCGCATAATAAATGCCAGAATTATTGCCCTTAGATTGTAAATTTTTTCATTATATTATACAAAATCCTTGTGAACACTCTAGAGGTCACAATTTTGTTTCAGATTTTATGAATCTTGGTCATTATATTTATTTTTGTAAGCAAAGTTTGATGTTTGGTCATGAGGGGTCAAAATATAGCTCACCAGGTCAAATCTTACAAAAACATCGTAAACACTCCATACGCCGGAGTTTTGGTTCAATAATGATGTAACTTGACCAGGATGTTTGTCTGGACAATATCTAGGTCAAGTTTGACTTTTGGCAATATGGGGACAAAATCTAGGTCATGGGGTCTAATCTTTCAAAAACCTTGTAAAAACACTAGAGGCCATTATAAGTTTTGGTCCAATAATGATGATACTTGACCAGGATGTTTTTCTTGATGATATCTAGGCAAAGTTTGACATTGGGTCATGTGGGGTCAAAATCTTGGTCACGAGGTCCAAATCTTACAAAAACCTTGTAAACACTCTAGTGCCCATAATGTTTGATTCAATAATGATGATACTTTAGGAGGAAGTTTGTTAGGGCAATATTTAGGCAAAGTTTAACATTTGGGTCATGNCCTTGAAGTAAGGGTCTGCGTTTAGGTTTCAAAATCTGCGTTTAGGTTTCGAAAAATGCTCATAACTTCTATGTCCCTTGAGATATAACCTTCATATATGGTATGCATGTGTATATGGACAAGGCCTTTCCAAACGCACAACACTTTTGATCGTCCGTCCGTCTGTGTTTGTGTCCGAAAACTTTAACGTTGGTCATAACTTTTGCAATATTGAAGATAGCAACTTGATATTTGGCATGCTTGTGTATCTCATTAAGCTGCACATTTTGAGTGGTGAAAGGTCAAGGTCATCCTTCAAGGTCAAAGGTAAAAAAAATGCATGTGCATCTCATGGAGCTGCACATTTTGAGTGGTGAAAGGTCAAGGTCATCATCAAGGTCAAAGGTCATTTTTTTTCAAAGCGGCGCAGTAGGGGGCATTGTGTTTCTGACAAACACATCTCTTGTTTTTAATGTTTTATTGTTATGCTTAGTAAAGTGCAACATATAGAAGAATTAGGAAGCTATTTAGTTAGATAAGTCCTTGTAAAAGTCAGTGTTCTGGAATACTTAAAATGTTATAAAGGCTGTATAACATACAGTGAAATTTAATAATTTGTTTTGCAGTATGATCATGCAAATATCATCAATGAAAAGAGACAAGTAAATATGTAGGGTCTTGTATGCAGCACTCGTATGCAGGCAATCATATACAGGCACTCATATACAGTCACTTATAACAATTGTTTCTCTTTCTAATAGGATTATGCTACTCTGTCACCTCACATTGCTTATTATTAACTTTTGTGTTTCATTTGTGAGCATGTGAAGACTGATAGATATACAATATGTCTCACCCATTTGTTCCTGGTTGCAGGTCCAAACCTCAGACGCTGAGGGAGATCAAGCCAGCCATGAAGGAAGTCGTGTCACGTCTCTCGTATACTGTGGGGAGTGGATCCTTCCCTGAACCTTGTGTAAGTACACCTAGATTGGTCATTGTCATTTAGCCTCCACGATTTGTCGTACTAATGAAAAGTACCAAAAGTACTCTAAAGTATACTACAATGTACCCTGGGTACGGAAAATATACTAAAAAGTACCCCGCAGTATGGCCGGTTCCCTTTAAGCTTATTTTCCAAATCTGGGGTAAATTGTAGTATACTTAGAGTACCCATGGTACTTTAAAGTAGAACCTGAGCGGACAACTATCAATGGAGCGTTAGTGCATACTCGCATGTATCAGTCCAGGGCCTGTATACATAAGGCTCCCTAGGAATAATTTAAGAAAATTAATAAGCTTGCGGAATTCATTAAGCCTCTGGCTAAATAGTTTTTAGGGTCTTTTTACATTCAAAATGTTGTAAACAAGTAAATATGAATACAATCTTTTTTATGTTGTATCCATTTGTGAGCAAATAACCTTTGAATTATTATAGAAAATTGTATAGAACATTTATCGTTTGTATAAGTTAATTATAAATAAGTAAGGATTCCCAGATACATAACTTTTTTTAAATTAGTCAAACGTTGATCGCTTTAAAATGCAAACATATGCTATACTATAGGATAGTCTTAACTTCTATTTCACAGGATCTTGAACACAAACCAGTTGTGTGGATGTCACGCAACTCTAAGCCGACCCCACGCTACAAGGAGGCCGTAGAAACCCCACCCCGCTCTCCAGAGAGGCCCGCCTTGAAACCCCAGGGTGGGGCCAAGGTCAAGGCCAGTGAGGGTGACCATGGTAGCCAGGGCAAGGGTAGTTCAAAAAGTCCCAGCTCATCAGGGACAGGTGTGTGTTGTGTTTATAATTTGTTTTGCAAGATAGTATGATATCTTTTGTTACCAAATTGAACATGTTTAGAGTCATAGTCAGACTTATACATAAGTACATCGTCTTCATACTTACAAATACACATTTTTTCTGTCATGTAAATAGGTATAACATAAACATAAACTTACATAACATAGAAAAAGATCATGTAAGAATACAAATACAAACAAACACAATCAATGGCAAGAACACATAGGTTCTGTCAAGGCGGTACTGACATACATATTTATCATACCACGGCATTGATATTTGACTAATATAACATTGCATGATATACTATTTTTTTTATGTTTAACAGGAAGTTCTTATATCAGTCGATGTGTCATATTACTAAGGCGTAACAAATAAGTTATATTTGATTTTAAAAATGAATCAGATTTATCAAAACAAACAATTTGATACCAATATGTTTCACATTTAATCCACAGAAAGCAATAAAAACAGCAAAAAACGTATTTTCCAAATATTCAGAATGAATGTGTAAAACCTGATGACGTCATGTAACAAACGGACTACTTTAAAAAAAAATTGGAAATTTCAGCACCAAATATAAATAGACAAAAACAAGAAAAATATCACAATAACAAAGTATTAAAAATAATAAAAATACAAATATACACAATTAATAATTAATCTCAATGTAATGTGTAATTATTAATTAATGTTAAATATACAATAGTTATACAATAAATAATAACACTCAATATAATATCTATGTATTTCTTATTGCTTTCATAATTTATAATAGTAAGTTATGTGTAAGCCTGTTAGGCTACAATTTCCGTCTGCTACAGTTTGTCAATTTTGCCACAGGAATTGTGTTTAAATAGTTAAAACCGCATTTATTTGGAAAATTATGACTTTAACAAAAAATTAACATACATATACCCAACAAATAGACATTACAATGTCAGATTTTGTGCATGCAGGTAAGTTTGACATCTTTTGAGGAAGTTGTTATGTCAGACGAATACTTTGCCAACCAGATTGGAATATATCCGAGTGTGTTTAATAAGCCACTTTATGAAAGCACAAATGAAATTGTCAATTTGAGTATATGTCAAAGAGAAAACCTTACTAAAACAAAATCAATAAATAGGACAGTGGAAACCAGGCCTTAGAAATAACCACCTCTGATATAAAAAAGTCATCAAAGACAAAGATAACAAAAACACTCCTGAAAACAATTGCAGTTGTCTATCGTTTCCAAAAATATTTTGTAATGAAAGGTATAATGAAGGAAATAAAAAAATTATCAGTTGACCATCTTGATGAATATTTTGCCACGTATCTGCCGTCCATTCGCACGACCAATGGTGATAAATACGGCCAGTCACCCTGCATAGCATCGTGGAAAGCATTGCGAGGAAACTTCAAGGAGCCGAGTACCCATACTCGATATTTCGCAGCATTGGTCCATCATTTTCCCTTGCATGTGACTGCCTGAAAGCAAAGCAGAAAAATCTAAAAAAACAAGAAAAAGACAAATAAAAGATTTCATTTCATTTATCAAGTTTAATTTATGCATTCCTTGAATTAAATTCTACTTAGAACGTTTTCTAATTGCTATTTTGTTAAACATTAAATGTTTTTTTACGCAAACAGATTTTCAATCATAGCATCCGATAAGGCTGCAGCAGCTCCAGGCTTGTTTCCTAAAGATAAATTAAAAAAAGGCAAAAAATATCAGTTATCAGTTTTCCCAGAAAACACTTAGTTAAAAAATTAATGGATTCAAAAATTGCATCTACTGAAGTCAAGCAAATCACAAAAACGTTCAGATCATCATAAATTACAGCGAAATTTCATAACAAACCCCGAAAAGATGTTCAAACCTGTTGGCAACATGTTCCACTGCAACTAGCGAGACATCTCCAGCTGTGTCGTGAACAAATACAATCATTCAAGAACAACATATCCATTTCTCTGCTGTCAACACTTCCAAAATGGCGTTAACCCTTTGCATGCTGGGAAATTTGTCGTCTGCTAAAATGTTGTCTGCTGAATTTCTAAAATTAGCATTTTCTTCGATTTTTTTCAAAGAATACTATCAGAATAGCAAACAGTTTGGATCCTNAAAAAAAAAAAAAAAAAAAAAAAAAACTGACAATGGTGGAGCCAGTAGGGGACATCATTGCTTGGCAATAGCTTGTTTTTTGTAATATTATATTGCTGCTTAATGTGTTGTTGAATTGAAGAGACTTAACGGTGTTGTAAAATTCCATTGAATGGCGCTACTTTGGGTGTTGAGGAACAATTCTATTTTAAGAACAATTCGTACGCGCTAAACAAATGCAGCCGCTACCAGGGCGTAGCGATTCTATTTTATTATTTCATGATAAAGGAGGTGAGTGTGAGTGGAATGATAAACAGATAAACAGACTACTGCCTGATCTTTTTGTTATATATCAGGCTCGGCACGAATAAAATAACGGCTCTGCAAGCCTCGCCGTTATATTATTCTAAGTCTTGCCTTATATATTACAAAAAGATCAGGCAGTAACCTGTTATTCTCTATATATCTATCACATATCTTGAAAACATTTTGATTATGGTATACATGAATTATATTGTATTATTTGGATTGAAAATCAACAGCTTTGGGCAGCATCTTAAGTTGACTTATCACTCAGTTGAACTTTTTTTTTTGGTGAGCAGGTTTACTAAAACTGTTCTTTGAGTTAAATATTCCAAAATAAAATAATTCTAATACAGTAACACATTAAATGCATGTGCATAAAGTAGTGTCCCAAATAAGATTATCCTGTGCATACTGCACTTTCCATTTGTATGGAATTTTCATTTTTGTAAAGTATTTCCTAAACAATTATCCAGTTGAAGCAGAAAGTGTCGTCAGAAGAGACACTTTAGGCTCATGCATTAAGCCTGGTTTTCCCAAAGAGCGTGTCTCATATTTATTTCACCCACTCAGTATGTTGAAGATCTATTTGCACTGCAGTAACCCCTGTACAAGGCAGCCCAGAGAAAGGGGCCAAGGGCTCCACCGAGAAATCCTCCAGCAAGGGAAAGGCAACTCCGTCGAAGGAGGTCACGCAGCCAGAGGTTGAGGTTCAGATCTCACACTTTGTCAACCCCACGGAGTTCTACCTGCAGAAAAAGGACGCCGGAGACCAGGGCCTTAATCAGTAAGTTATAATTGTGTGGACTGGCAATAGATGAGCCTCGTAACAAGAATCCCAGGCTCAATGCATGTGCCTAAAGTGTCTTCCCAGATTAGCCTGTGCAGTCTGCTGCTATGGTATTTTTAGGGTAAAGGAAGTCTCTTTTTAGCAAAAATCCAAAAGGCAGAAAGTGTAGTCCCTGATTATCCTGTGCCGACTGCACAGGCTTATCTGGTATGACACTTTATTCACATGCATTTATGCCGGTTTTCCCAGAACAAGGCTCAAATAGTTAGTTTTGATCAGAAGCAGTTTTGTTTTGTAACTTACACTAAAAGTTCCTTAAAAGAATTGGTTCAGAGATTTTTTTGATTTTTTTTCCACTAAATGTGTATAGTATCAAAAATATAACACTTGGAATCATATTAAAAAATATTAAAAAGAAGAATTAAAATTAGAATATAAAAAGTTGCCTTTTCTAGGATTCCAGCCCAAGATCTTTGGGGGCAAAATGTTACTGGCTACAACTAAGCCATTCAAGCTTTTAGTAATGCATATATTTTCCGATTCATCAAGGAAGCATTACAAACGCTTCATTTTTTTATTGATAACAATTAATGACTTTCTATAAACAAAAAACATTTTAAACAGTTTTATTAGTCAAGAGTTTTATTTTTGTTGTTTGGATTTTAATTTGTATGTATGTACTCTTTTTTTAATCTACAACTGTTACATCTGTTTTGGGAAATTGGTCTCTTCCAATTTGTGGACATGTCCCTTCAAATGTCTGCTTGTGGTCCTATTTGTACATGTACACTATCACCTTATGCACTAATTTTATGGGTTGTAAATGAATAGTCACATTTTATTGTATATAATCACATTCTATCTAAATCAGTTTTCAATTAACCCTTTGCATGCTGGGAAATTTGTTGCCTGCTAAAATGTCGTCTGCTGAATTTCTAAAATTAGCATTTTCTTCCATTTTTTTCAAAGAATACTATCAGAATAGCAAACAGTTTGGATCCTGATGAGACGCCACCTTCTGTGGCGTCTCATCTGGATCCAAACTGTATGCAAAGGCCTTCAAAATTCGGTTCCAGCGCTCAAAAGGTTAAACATGTTTTTTGTTGCTCCATTGATGGATTGTCACTAGATTGTGCGTATAATGTCAGGCTGTGGATTACTTGACGTTTTAAATTTGTTGTTTTAGCATTTAGTTACTAATGTATGGTAGAACTTGGTTATTTCATCATTAATTGTAATTTCCTTTGAAGTTAGTCTATTAGTTGATTATGAATAAACTTTAGCTGTCTGAATCAGTAAGTTGATTTCTGCTTATCTGTGTTACCTTTATGAGAACATTTGATATGAATGACCATTGTTGTATTGATACGTAATATCATAATTGCAAAACTATTTTGTCGTTATTACTATGTTGATAAATGTGAACTTTTTTGCCATTTTTTCCCCTTTAACTTCTATGAGGTATCCTCACAACAGATAAATGATGGATCTTAGCCATACCTGAGTGTGAAACATAATATTTGAGCCGTCAGACAAGACTTAGAGTGTTTTTTAATTTACCCCAGTCTATATTGGGGGACATATTGTTTTTGCCCTGTCTGTTTGTTGGTTTGTTTATTGGTTTGTTTGTTTTCTCAAACTTAAACATTGGCCATCACTTTTGCAATATTGAAGATAGCAACTTCATATTTGGCATGCATGTGTATCTCATGGAGCTGCACATTTTGAGTGGTGACAGGTCAAGGTCATTCTTCAAGGTCAAAGGTCAAATATATGGGTCAAAATTGCTCAAATGGGGACATAGTGTTTCACAAACACATCTTGTGTATCACTGAAAGGGGCTGGGAAGCATGCAAGCACCACTTTATCTGTTCCTCTTATTTTACCCAATTATCTTATTCATCAGGGCTTTTTGCCTTCTTAGAGAATGGCCGTTTTTCCCAAGTTCGCGACTCAAATTTTCACAATTTAAAAAAAGTTTACCACTCATTTGTTCACAATTTTGAACAGTTTGTGACTCTTTTTTTTTCTCTCACAATTTTGAACATTTTTCAACTCATTTTTTCACAAAATGAGTGGGCCAAGGCCGTTTCACAAAGATTGGAAAAAATCACTGGTCACTGTACTTCTGACTGCTTTATTGTTTTCTCCTGACAGGTTAATGGTGGATCTGCATCATGCGTACCATAACACAGAGGTGGAGCAGATAGCGCTGAAGAAGGGCTCGTTCTGTGCGGCCTACTCCACCAGTAGGGGGCGCTGGTATCGCACCAAGGTCATCAAGCTGCTACATCATACGCTCCTGGAGGTAGGTTGCTTACTGTGCACCTTCATTGATTTTGGGATAGCTTTTATGGTCTTTGTTTTCTGAGTGTAATGTGACTGATGATTTGGTTTTGTGGCACCAACAGTTTATTGGTATTTTCTTAATGTTCTTCTTAAGTGAATGGTTCTTGATGATATTTTTAAAAGGTTTATTTACTTGTTATGATAGTTTGTATGGTCTCTGTTTTCTGAGTACACTTTGTCACGTAATGTGACCTGATGATTTGCTTTAATGATTTTGTGACACCCACACTTTATTTGTATTTTTCTGAATTTACTTCTTAAGTGAATGGCTGCTGTTGATACTGATCAAAGCTTTTTTATATGCCCGTTTTTTTTTTAAACGGGACGTATTATAGTTTCACCCTTGGCGGGGGCGGGAGGGCGGCGGTGACGTCCACAGCAGTGTCCGCTCTTTAATTCAAATAGTTTTCATCCGATCTTCACCAAACTTGGTCAGAAGTTGTATCTAGACAATATCTAGGTCAAGTTCAAATATGAGTGCATTTAGTGCATTTCAAGCATTTATCATGGTGTCCAAAACCTTCGAAGGGGCGTATCTTATGACAATTGGCACTCTTGTTGACTGTTTGTTTTGAAATCTGCTGCTGTTGGCAATGCCAATCCAATTAAAGATCTTGTCTTTGAAGTATTTAGGAGATTTCAAGCGCTTTTTTGTTGTCTCATTTTTGCAAGCTTTGAAACATTTTTTATCTAGGAACCTCTTTTTCATCCGAAAGTTTATGATTTGAAAACATGCCCACATTAGAGCAGTTAATCATTGTATTTCTGAGAAAGTACCAGGATAATTCAATGAAGCTTTGTATACTAATAAAGAGCCATGTTGGAAATAACTCGGAAAGTACATGAGATTACACTCGATCCTGTTAGTTCCTGTTGAAAGTAGAGAAAATACATATATGCAATTTGGTATACTAATAAAGGGCCATGTGGGATTATGCGCAAACTTTGTTTTGTTTTTACCGGAAATAAAAGGTCAGATTAATGTAACTGAAATAGAACAAAACTTTATTTAAGATTTAAATAGCATTTTTCTGCATTTCATTCGTTTATGAACTGTCTCGAAAATTATGCCTAATGTTCATAAAAGTCGACTGTGTATATGCATTAATTAGGCGTTATTTTCCAGACTGTTCATATGTTGATGAAATGCCGAAAAATATTGTTCAATTCTTATAATTAAATCACTTTTTTAAACTCTAAAGGTCACAAAGAACTTTTACCTGCTAGCTTATGAATATCTTATCAGTTTTGTTTCATCTTTGTTGAACTTCAAGGCGGTGATGTTTGGGCAAAATTAAGATGTCATTTTGACTTATAAAAAGCAGCATCATGACCGGTATGTTTCACTTAAATTAATGACTTCATTTCGCTGCTCTGAAAAAGCAGTCATGAAAATGTATGTATTAATTTGCATATGCAGTGGGTTCCTCGAGAAGTGAAAACTGCTGGGTTTTCCAATCACAACGCAGCGTTTATGTGAAAATTAAAAAAGTTGTAATTATATTGTAATAACTGCAAAAGTGGACGAGAAAGGGTCATGAAACTTGGCATACACATTGGACTGTATGTTTGGTATTTGTTTGTCAGAAGGTGTTCATGGTTGACAATGGCTTAATTTTGTCATGTCCTTTTCCTCACAGGTGTTCATGATTGACTACGGCTTCAAAGAAGTCCTAAGCACCAGCAATGTACGGGCGATCCTGCGTCAGTTCCGCCGTCACGCCAGCTTCTGTTTCCCGTGCAAGCTGTATGGCCTGCAGCCCACAGGTGGGATGGAGGAGTGGTCAAAATCCTCGATAGAGTCCATGCAAGATCTGGTCACCAATCGGAGACTCTTCCTCATCAAAAGGGTTTGTTACTTGTTTAATGTAGAGTGATGGCTCTAGTTTGAAACAGTGGAGTTTGAAATACAACATAACATTTTAAATTAAATTTTAGAATTAAGAAAATGGGACTGAACATAGACTTGGTAATATCCGGGCCCTGATTTCAGGTCTTAAAATTGTTTAAACATGATAAGCTTAATTAAGCTCGTGATTTTCATATTGCAGTAAAGTTTGCAAATTTTTGTTGTCAAAATCTATCAAGCTTAAAATTATAATTATAAACAAAATAAACAATAAATTTACTATTTTGTACAAAACGATCATCTTTTAAGAAAATATTGCTTCAACGGTTAAAAAGACTTTTTTAATACAATTCTTAAAACAGACTTATTTTTTTTTTCAGAAATGTAATTAACAGTAAAGTTTGAACTTGCAGCAAAACGCAGGTGAAGACAACCGGCTGCCTATTGACCTGATATATGAGGAATATGTGGAGGAGACCGCCCTGGAACCAGGCACCAGAACATTCCACTCTGTCATTGATAAACTCAAGGGACAGGGGCTGGCCATACCCATACCAAAGTAAGTTGTCAGTTACTGGTGTAAGTATGGCACCAGAACATTCCACTCAGTCATTGATAAACTCAAGGGACAGGGGCTGGCCATACCCATACCAAAGTGAGTTGGCAGTTACTGGTGTAAGTATTTGCTAGATACGTACTTGGAGACCAGGACTAAAACCTTTAACTCTGTCAATGACAAGCTCATTTGTAAGGGGCTGCACATTGCTGTACCCAATTTAGGTAGAAATAATATTAAGTGGTCTGTAACTGGCATAATTATCTGCTTTAAATACTGAGACCGGGTTAACATACAAAAACAAGTGCACTGTAAGTATTAAACATTTCTTTACTTGACTTTTTACTTGAGTCTTTACTTGATGAATATATATTTTTGCCCAGGAAAAAGAAAGAAGAGTCAACAAAGGAGAAAGAGAAAGTGTTTCCAGTGTTGTACTACAAGAAAGCGGAGGCGGAGGTAAAGTCAGGAGACAAGGTGATGCCTGTCTATGTGGACTATGATGCAGTTGTCCACTGCTATACGATGGAAGGAGGTCAGTACTGGTTTGTCAGAAAGTGGTTCAACGGTGAGTGTAACGGAGTACTTAATGGTGCACGCCACAGTTGCTGCCCCTGTCTTTTATTCCATGTTTCAACCACAGTTACTGCCCCTGTGCTATATTAAATGTTTCAACCACAGTTGCTGCCCCTGTGTTTTATTCCATGTTTTAACCACAGTTGCTGCCCCTGTGCTTTATTCCATGTTTCATCCACAGTTGCTACCCCTGTCTTTTATTCCATGTTTCAGCCACAGTTGCTGCCCCTGTGCTTTATTCCATGTTTCATCCACAGTTGCTGCCCTTGTGTTTTATTCCATGTTTAAACCACAGTTGCTGCCCCTGTCCTTAATTCCATGTTTCAACCACAGTTTTGTCCCTGTCCTTAATTCCATGTTTCAACCACAGTTGGTGTCCCTGTCCTTAATTCCATGTTTCAACCACAGTTTTGCCCCTGTCCTTAATTCCATGTTTCAACCACAGTTGCTGCCCCTGTTCTTAATTCTATGTTTCAACCACAGTTGCTGCCCCTGTTCTTAATTCCATGTTTCAACCACAGTTGCCGCCTCTGTCCTTAATTCCATGTTTCAACCATTTTTGCCGCCCCTGTGTTTTATTCCATGTTTCAACCAAAGTTGCTGCCCCTGTGCTTTATTCAATTTTTCAACTACAATTGCATGTGTTTTTATCATGTTTCGGCCATGTTATAACCACAGTTGCTGCCCCTGTCCTTAATTCTATGTTTCAATCACAGCTACTGCCCCTGTGCTTTATTAGCTCATCTACCTGTTGAAAAAAAAAATGAGCTATTGTCATCACCTGAGCGTCGGCGTCGGCGTCTTCGTCCGGTTAAGTTTTGTGTTTAGGTCCACTTTTCTCATAAAGTATCAAAGCTAGTGAATTCAAAATTGGTACACTTACTTACTTTCATGAANCAAGGGGTTTATTGCTTTGACGTGCCTTTATTTTCCTGTCTTTCACAGTTTCACTGTAAGAGTTATACAAACTAGATCTCATTAAAGAAAAATGGAGTACATTGCTACACTGCAGCTTATTATTTTAAAATAATTGTCCTTTTTTGAATTTTTTATTTTAGCTTCTTGTATGGAGCATAACTCGTACAATATAAGAGGTGTTGACTTGAAACTATATGGATGGACTGAACTAATTGAGAACAAAGGCAGAGCAAAAACATGTTACTGTGCACATCATAATTCTATAGTTAATGCCTGATGTTTATTTTTCATTTTCAGACGACATTCACGTTTTAATTATGCATATATATCTTATATTTAGACCTTTCTTGAGATTGCATAGAGGGTAAATGTCAAGGTAACAATAATTCAAAATAAAAATGGTTTTTGCATAAAAATGTGTGAATGTTTGATATGTACTATTGTGATTATATTGCAAATGTAATTACCTGATACTGAGACATAGCCTGGCATTACTTGTAAAAGTCAAGGTCTAGGTCAGCATTACTAAATATAGAAAAAATGTTATTAATTATTAAAAATAAGTATTAATTATGCTAGTGTATTGTATTTTTTGTTAATAACTAATAATAGACAAAACACTGCTCAATAAATTGATATTATAATGAACTATTGTGATGAATGTTTCTGAATTGAGACAGTAAACCTTTTTTTCTTCTGTGACAAAGCTCTAGTTGCCCTTGTTTATTCCAGAGTAACTGTTCTTGTCTCCACCTTTTTCTGCGAGAGTTATTCCCCATGCATTTACACCTTGTTACTGCCAGAGTTATTACCCTTGCATTTACACCTTGTTACTACCAGAGTATCTCTCCATGCATTTATACCTTATTACTTATTGAGTAATTGCCCTTGTTCTGTTTTGATGCACATTCCTGTACGAAATTCAGCTTTTCCAAAAATAATAAAAACATCATCAGTTTCTTAGAACAACATGTTTCAGTAATTCCAGAGTTCATGCATTTCAGAAATATTTATTTTCAGCAACTTTTCTAAGTAATGTGCTTGGGAGCTTCTTTTGCATAAATTGTTATACCTACCAATAACCAAGTTTCATCCAGTTACATAATCCACGTCTGGCAACATCTCTCCGCAGACGATGTGTTCCAATCGATGTGTGACAACCTGCAGCAGAAGTTCAAGTACAGCGACCCGCACGGCCCGGAGCAGAAGTGGGAGGTGGGGCAGGCATGTGCCGCGTTCTACGAGAGTGACCAGTTGTGGCATCGGGCCAACATAGTGCAGGTGGACCCGGATAAAGTGCAGGTTTGCAGCAAGTGTTTTTAAGGGCCAACGATGTTTTAATTCCTCAACTTTTAAAGTATCAATAATTATATACTGGATTCAGTACATTTTAGGTGCTCTTGGTACTATATCATTGGTTTAGTTTGGCTTAGCTTGCCCTGGAAACGTTTGAGCAGGTTGACTGGCCATTGTTGTACGACTGAAAATTGAAATATGGTAAAAATGCTAACAAACAAAACATTTATTACTACAATTTATATCTTTTACATGAGAAGAATCATACCATTTGAAATTTTGACAATGTTGTCGTCCATTTTTATGGACTGAAATACGTCAGTTAGGTTTGGTTCTTTAGTAAATTGTCTGAATGTTCTTCCCTTTGTGTTTCAATTGTCTGCCAACTCTGTCTTTTGTGGTGTAATTGTCTGTCCTTTGTGTCTGAATTGTCTGTCCTTTGTGTCTGAATTTTCTGTCCTTTGTGTCTGAATTGTCTGTCCTTTGTGTCTGAATTGTCTGTCCTTTGTGTCTGAATTGTCTGTCCTTTGTGTCTGAATGGTCTGTCCTTTGTGTCTGAATTGTCTGTCCTTTGTGTCTGAATTGTCTGCTCTTTGTGTCAGAATTGTCTGCACACTCTGTCTGAATTGTCTGCCCACTGTGTCTCAATTTTCTGCCATTTGTGTCTGAATTGTCTGCCTTTTGTGTCTGAATTGTCTTCCCTTTGTGTCTGAATTGCCTGCCCTTTATGTTTGAAATGTCTGCTCTTAATGTCTGAATTGTATTCCTTTTATGCATGAATTGTATGTCCTTTCTGTCTGAATTGTCTGCCCTTTTTGTCTAAATTTTCTGCCCCTATGATTACAGGTGCACTTTCTGGACTACGGCAACTCAGAGTGGA
>VMBQ01005732.1:16973-63620 GCA_007657795.1 Dreissena rostriformis
GTATTCTCGCACTCTCGTCATCGTATTCTCGCACTCTCGTCATCGTATTCTCGCACTCTCGTCATCTTATTCTCGCACTCTCGTATTGTCGCACTGTCGTCATCGTATTCTCGCACTCTCGTCATCGTATTCTCGCACTCTCGTCATCGTATTCTCGCACTCTAGTCATCGTATTCTCGCACTCTCGCATTGTCGTATCGTATTATCGCATTTTCGCCATCGTACTATCGCGCTGTCGACATCGTATTGTCGCACTGTCGTCATCGTATTCTCGCACTCTCGCATTGTCGCCCTCTGGGATTTTAATGTGTAACCACGATGGCATTAACGGTATTCCGTAAAAGCATGTTATTACCGATATGTTAACTTTTTTTTATCTGAATGCGCAAGCAATGCACGAACTGTAACATTCAGCTACACATGTCAGTAAAAAAAAAAAATGTAGTAGCAGGCTAGTATTGAGGCACACCGAGGCAGCTAGTGTTTAGCACCACACTTCTGAAAGGTGTCCATCGCACTTCAAAGTTCAATACGAAAGAAACGCACTTTGGTGTTAACTCAACTTTGGTATTGAACACTATAGTGCTGTGAATAACAGCTAGGCACTGGTGACTGTGACTTATTAGCAGCACACACACTGAGAAGAAAAACGTGTGCCCACTTGATTTAAAATGGTAAAAATTATTGACTATTGATTATAAAACGTTTATGAAACCGAAATACATGTTATTCAAATAACGACAATTATTCTGGTTGTTTTGAGATAGTTAAGGCATGTTATAAGTGCAGCGACGCATCAACCTCCGCGCAGAGTTTTGACTGTAACCAGCATCGCTGGGCTGTATGTGAGAGCATGGAACGACAACACTGCGTGGAGATTGGCGACGCTCTGAGTTGTGACAGTTCAGTGCATAAAGGTAGACTCAACATGTCTCTGTTTACACATGAATACAGAATGAATGACATGTTAAAGACATTCTACACAAGCATTCTTAACCCTTAACCGCGGTCAACGTATGCTCTAGTTAGAAGACCTTTGTACTATGATAACAGGAGTAAACGTAGTAAGTGAAACTATGTTGAGGATATGACAACTGATTCACCGGATGATATGAGCCTCGCTATGTGAAAAAGGGGTTTAATGCATGTGCTTAAAGTGTCTTCTTCTTCGCATTTATTGCAGGGCTCTTCTGGAGCATCGACGCAATTTTACTATTCTTGGGCCTGGGTAGAACCAGTACTTGGTTCTTTGGGGAAGATTTAAAGAAAGCTCTAGAAGTGGGAATCAAACCTCCCGATCGCTAGGCGGACATCATGTCCACTACACCACGGCGATCTCATATTAGCCTGTGCAGTCCGCACAGGCTAATCAGGAACGACACTTTCCGCCTAAACTGGATTTTTGCTAAGAAGAGACTTTCTTTAAACTAAAAACATCATACAAGCGGAAAGTGTCGTCCCTGATAATTAAGCCTGTGCGGACTACACAGGCTAATCTGGGACGACACTTTACGCACATGCATAAAACCCTCTTTTCACAGAGCTCGACTTATATATAATAAACATTTATCGAAGGTCGTGCGTGTTATGTAGTTAAATTGGTAAACAGTCAAATAAAAAATAAAGAAATTGCATAATTTGAAATTAAAGTCCCATAACTACTAAAAAATCAACTGGAATTTCGTAAATGTTGCGTAAAATAAAGTTTCGCAATAAATAATCAATGTTCCTTATAGCAAAAGCCAAAATTTCAAAGCCATATGTGGGCTGGTAACATAGATTTTTGTAGATATAAAATGCACGTTTTTATTTTTTCGTGTCACAATAAATTCCATTTTAATTTCCCGCACTGATATCTATTCATACGACACATGAACACTAACATGGTACCATTTTAGTGTTATAGTGTCGTATGAATAGGTATATTTGCGGGCAATTAAAATGGAATTAATTGTGATTCTGGTGACGATATGACATTCTTGTGACGATATGTCTGGTCAAATGTAGATATGAGAGATATTGTACAGCCCTTTACAACGCAGTCCTAAAATTCTGATCACGACACACAGTCTTTTGTTAAAAGTACATATAGCATTTCGACATTTGTAAAAGGTTATTTTGAAATTCTTCGATGCACAAGGTAACTATTTATCAGGCACATGGAAAAGTTCAAGAAAGACCGTTAGACGGAACGACGTACGTTTGTATTTACGTTCTTCTCGGCGGTAAATGGTGCGTACTCTGTAACCCCTGCCAACCACATTCTTATGGGGCATAAGTATTAATATAAGCGTTATATTTAACGGATTCATACTTCTTTTTTTACATTTGTATGATATTGATAATAATTTGTACAATGCCCAAATTATATATACCAAACGTACGCACATTTAGAAATTGTAATATATCATTATATATTTAGTAATTATCCAAGTTGACAAAACTCTGGGCAAACCGAGCTTAATGCATGTGCGTAAGGTAAAGTGTAGATAAGCCTGTGCATTCCGCACATTCTAATCAGAGACGAAAATTTCCGCAGAGACTGCATTTTCGTGTATATGAGACTTTATGTAAACGAAAAATTCCATACTAGCGGAAAGTGATACTTTACGCAAATGCATCAAGTCCGGTTTTCCGAGAGCGCTGCTCATATACATTTTATATGACAAATCTGTTTAACCCTTTGCATGCTGGGAAATTTGTCTTCTGCTAAAATGTCGTCTGCTAAATTTCTAAATTCATCATTTTCTTCACTTTTTTTTAAAGAATACTATCCGAATAGCAAACAGTTTGGATCCTGATGAGACGCCACGTTCTGTGGCGTCTCATCTGTCACAACTGTTTGCAAAGGCCTTCAAAATCTGGTTCCAGCGCTCAAAGGGTTAAGACTCGTTTGTAACATATCGCGATCGGGCTAATCACTGAAAGAAACACATATCATCTGTACTCTGCCTGTAAAATTGACCAGTCCATAGCATGAAATAAAAATATGTTACGCGTTATGCGTTAGCTAACTTGGATGCGTCATACATATGGAAGGTTAATTTCGTGTGTATACCAGTGCCAGCGAAATGTTCCCTTACGTCACCGTGCGATTAGAATGTATTAATTCAATAGCGAAGCACGTGCGTTTGGGGTAAGATGAAAGAAAGCGTTCGTCTTTGGCAACTTTGTAGAACATTTCATTGCGATTATCACAATGTGTATATATTTGACCGAGTAAAGCATAACAATAAACAGTTTTTTTTAAATTTCGCAATTTTCTATAAACTCGTGTAAGAAAGACGCATTATCAGTGATTTTTTTACCTGCAAGTCCTGCGTCCTGGACTCACACAAATCTCTGGGGATGCAAAGTTTCGAATTATGTGAGTCCCAAAAATGCATTGAAATTTCTAAAAAAAGAATATGTTTTTTTTTTATGTTTTTTTTTTTTATTATTTGGACTCGTTCTTTCGATTCGGGGACTCATAGATTTGCAAGTTATCGAGTCCCAGGATGAAAATTTGTAAAAATATCACCGCGAATTATCGTCTTTCAAACTACTTCTTCCATTTGGATTCGGACTAAATGAAACTTCATAGGCGTAATATTCAAAAAGAGTTATAGTCGAGTGCGAAAAAAAGTTCGTACGTTGATCAGCTTCAAGATGGACAGTTGGCAACCATCTTGGATGGACATTAGACGCCAACGTAGCGTTTTGTTGACCGACTTGTTATCATCTTGCGACGCGAACTGCTTCTGCATCCGCTGGAAGATTAATTTTCATTAAACTTTATACACTTCATAAGCATATCTTCATGATAACTAATTGAGATTGACATATTTTCGATAAAATTCCAATTTCCCGACTTGCGGTTCTCTTTGATAAAAGTTCGACATTTCAATATCTCTGGATGATATGAAATGAAACAGTGTATGCAATTTGGTTTTAACGATCACATTACAAATGCCAGATGACTAGTCGCCATCTTGGATACAAGTTTGTCTTTCTGACTACTTCTTGTGTTCGATTGATACTAAAGTTCTAATACCTCACATGCACTTAGAGCGGATAGAGGCTTCGAATCCCACACTCGTGAGCGTGGCCGGGAAGCGAGTTTCAACCTTTGACCTCCATTGACAGTGTGGCGATACTCGAGGTCTGTTCTGATACAGCGTCAGCGAAAACTGATACAAATATAATCTTCATGCTTTTTAAAACGACGTAGCACGGATAAGTCTTATTCCTGAAAACCAGATATGTTTGGGAATTTAGTGCCCAAACCGTTAGAAGTAATAAATGAAGTAAAGATGGGTGTCTTTCGGTTTCTTTAATCTGATGAACGCAGACTGTAACGCCATCGCTAGCAATTTCTGGTGAATATAATATTGTCTAAATTATGTATAAATTATTTAAAAGTATTTAAAGGTTTATGTTAATTTCATTATATATATATGGCACATTGCATATTGTATATGGTAAGCAGGGCCACTATTTTAAAATAATTGTCATAACAGAGGGATTGTTATCAAATCCAGTTTATCAGGGCAATGAAAATGGTTAAAAGATTAAAAAATTAGGTACTTCATTTTTAAACACATTTATTCGATAATATTTACCACAACACGCAAAACCAGAAATGTAAAAAATACTTTATGAGTGAAAGCAAATACGATGCAGTTGTCATGTATCACCACTTAGAATTGACAATTTACGCATTTGGAAATAAATATATTAAACTAAATGCATGAACTGGCGCATAAACAAATAAGACTAAACTGAATGCATGAATTGGTGCATAAACAAAGGAGAGTAAACAAAATGCATGAATTGGCGCATAAACAAATAAGATTGAACTGAATGCATGAAATGATGAATTGGCGCATAGACAAAAAAGATTAAACTGAATGCATAATTAGCACATAAACAAATAAGATTATACTGAATGCATGAATTGGCGCATAAACAAATAAGATTATACTGAATGCATGAATTGGCGCATAAAAAAAATATACTGAATGCATGAATTAGCGCATAAACAAATAAGATTATACTGAATGCAGGAATTGGCGCATAAACAAATAAGATTATACTGAATGCATGCATTGGCGGTTAATTTTTTATCAGGGGGGCATTCGCCTTAAAGATAGCTTTAACATTTTAAACACACACTACATTTGACGATATGTCGGACGTTAAACCTTAAGAATAAACACCCCATAGGTTAAGTAATACGAGTATAATGCCCTCGAAAAAGCACCCAGTGGTTCAATCCTCTTGACATTTGACCTCGAAGGACCGATCTATGAAGTTCAACTGATACCATTACCCAATTACGAGCACTCAATATACAACACTGGCAAATGTACCCAATCTTTCTTCTTCTGTTATGTTAATAATGTAACCAGATTTTGAGATTTAACAGATGAATTTTCACAGCATCAGTCATGCGTTTATCGCAATTATGAGTTTGTCTCAAGGCTATACTTATGCTGGGTTGTATGTTTGTCTCAAGACTTTACTTCTGCTTAGTTGTTGGTTGTTCTCAAGACTATACGTCTGCTTAGTTTTTGGTTCTTCTCAAGGCTATAATTGTGCTTAGTTGTAGGATTGTCTCAAAAATAGTCTAAGATTGGGTTGTATGATTGTCTGAAGACTATACGTCTGCTTAGTTGTATGTTTGTCTCAAGACTATACGTCTGCTTAGTTGTTGGTTTGTCTCAAGACTATACTTATGCTGGGTTGTATGTTTGTCTTAAGACTATACTTCTGTTCAGTTGTAGGTTTGTCTCAAGACTATACTACTGTTGAGGTGTAGGTTTGTCTTAAGACTATACTTCTGCTAAGTTGTTGGTTGTTCTCAAGGCTATACTCCTGTTCATTTGTAGGTTTGTCTCATGACTATGCTTCTGCTTAGTTGTAGGTTCGTCTCAAGACTATACTTCTGTTGAGTTGTAGGATTGTCTCAAGACTATACTTCTGTTGAGTTGTAGGATTGTCTCAAGACTATACTTCTGTTGAGTTGTAGGATTGTCTCAAGACTATACTTCTGTTGAGTTGTAGGATTGTCTCAAGACTATACTTCTGTTGAGTTGTAGGATTGTCTCAAGACTATACTTCTGTTGAGTTGTAGGTTTGTCTCAAGACTATACTTTTGTTGAGTTGTAGATTTGTCTTAAGACTATACTTCTGTTCAGTTGTAGGTTTGTCTCAAGACTATACTTCTGTTGAGTTGTAGGATTGTCTTAAGACTATACTTCTGTTGAGTTGTAGGATTGTCTCAAGACTATACTTCTGTTGAGTTGTAGGTTTGTCTTAAGACTATACTTCTGTTGAGTTGTAGGATTGTCTCAAGACTATACTTCTGTTGAGTTGTAGGTTTGTCTTAAGACTAAACGTCTGCTTAGTTGTAGGTTTGTCTCAAGGCTATACTTTTATAAGGTTGTATGTTTGTCTTAAGGTTATACTTCTGCTGGGTTGTATGTTTGTCTTAAGACTATACTTCTGTTCAGTTGTAGGTTTGTCTCAAGGCTATACTTCTGCTTTGTTTTAGGTTTGTCTCAAGGCTATACTTCTGCTTAGTTGTAGGTTTGTCTTAAGACTATACCTCTGCTTAGTTGTAGGTTTGTCTCAAGGCTATACTTATGCTGGTTTGTATGTTTGTCTCAAGGCTATACTTCTGTTGATTTGTATGTTTGTCTCAAGGCTATTATTCTGCTTAGTTGTAGGTTTGTCTTAAGACTATACTTCTGCTTAGTTGTAGGTTTGTCTCAAGGCTATACTTATGCTGGGTTGTATGTTTGTCTCAAGGCTATAATTCTGTTCAGTTGTAGGATTGTCTCAAGACTATACTTCTGCTAAGTTGTAGGTTTGTCTCAAGGCTATACTTCTGCTTAGTTGTAGGTTTGTCTTAAGACTATAATTCTGCTTAGTTGTAGGTTTGTCTCAAGGCTATACTTATCCTGGGTTGTATGTTTGTCTTAAGACTATACTTTTGCTTAGTTGTAGGGTTTTCTCAAGACTATACTTCTGTTCAGTTGAAGGATTGTCTCAAGACTATACTTTGCTTAGTTTTAGGTTTGTCTCAAGACTATACCTCTGTTGAGTTGTAGGTTTGTCTCTAGACTATACTTGTGCTTAGTTGTAGGTTTTTCTCAAGGCTATACTTCTGTTGAGTTGTAGGTTTGTCTCAAGACTATACTTCTGTTGAGTTGTAGGTTTGTCTCTAGACTATACCTGTGCTTAGTTGTAGGTTTTTCTCAAGGCTATACTTCTGTTGAGTTTAGGTTTTTCTCAAGGCTATACTTCTGTTGAGTTGTAGGTTTTTCTCAAGACTATACTTCTGTAGAGTTGTGTTTGTCTCAAGACTATACTTCTGCTTAGTTGTAGGTTTTTCTCAAGACTATACTTCTGTTGAGTTGTAGGTTTTTCTCAAGGCTTTACTTCTGTTGAGTTGTAGGTTTTTCTCAAGGCTATACTTCTGTTGAGTTGTAGTTTTTCTCAAGACTATATTTCTGTTGAGTTTTATGTTTGTCTCAAGACTTTACTTATGCTGGGTTTTATGTTTGTCTTAAGACTATACTTCTGCTTAGTTGTAGGTTTTCTCAAGGCTATAATTCTGTTGAGTTGTAGTTTTTATCAAGACTATACTTCTGTTGATTTGTATGTTTGTCTCAAGACTATACTTATGCTGGGTTGTATGTTTTTCTCAAGACTATACTTCTGTTCAGTTTATGTTTTTCTCTGCTTAGTTTTAGGGTTTTTCTCAAGAGTATACTTCTGCTTAGTTGTAGGTTTGACGCAAGACAAAACGTCTGATAAATTATTGTTTTTTCCCAAGGCTATTCGTCTGCTGAGTTGTAGGTTTGTCTCAAGACTATACTTCTTCTTAGTTGTTGGTTTTTCTCAAGGCTGTACTTCTGCTGAGTTGTAGGTTTTTTTCTCAAGACTATACTTTTGCTTAGTTGTAGGTTTGTCTCAAGACTATACTTTTGTTCAGTTGTAGGTTTGTCTCAAGACTATAATTCTTTTGAGTTTTAGGGTTGTCTCAAGACTATACTTTTGTTCAGTTGTAGGTTTGTCTCAAGACTATAGTTCTGTTGAGTTTTAGGTTTTTCTCAAGACTATACTTTTGTTCAGTTGTAGGTTTGTCTCAAGACTGTACTTCTGTTTAGTTTTAGGTTTGTCTCAAGACTATACGTTTGTTCAATTGTAGGATTGTCTCAAGACTATACTTCTGTTGAGTTTTAGGTTTGTCCCAAGACTATACTTCTTTTGAGTTGTAGGTTTCTCTCAAGACTATACTTCTGTTCAGTTGTAGGTTTGTTTCAAGACAATACTTCTGCTAAGTTGTTGGTTTTTCTCAAGGCTATACTTCTGTTGAGTTGTAGGTTTTTCTCAAGACTATACTTTTGCTTAGTTGTAGGTTTGTCTCAAGACTATACTTCTATTCAGTTGTAGGTTTGTCTCAAGACCATACTTCTAATGAGTTGTAGGTTTTTCTCAAGACTATACTTCTGTTGAGTTATAGGTTTTTCTCAAGACTATTCTTCTGTTGAGTTGTAGGTTTTTCTCAAGACTATACTTCTGCTTAGTTGTAGGTTTGTCTCAAGGCTATACTTATGCTGGGTTGTATGTTTGTCTTAAGACTATACTTTTGATTAGATGTAGGTTTTTCTCAAGACTATACGTCTGTTCAGTTGTATGTTTGTCTCAAGACTATACCTCTGTTGAGTTGTAGGTTTGTCTCTAGACTATACCTGTGCTTAGTTGTAGGTTTTTCTCAAGGCTATACTTCTGTTGAGTTTAGTTTTTTCTCAAGGCTATACTTCTGTTGAGTTTTAGGTTTTTACTCAAGACTGAACTTCTGTTGAGTTTTAGGTTTGTCTTAAGACTATACTTTTGTTCAGTTGTAGGTTTGTCTTAAGACTATACTTCTGTTGAGTTGTAGGTTTGTCTCAAGACTATACTTCTGTTCAGTTGTAGGTTTGTTTCAAGACAATACTTCTGCTTAGTTGTTGGTTTTTCTCAAGGCTATACTTCTGTTGAGTTGTAGGTTTTTCTCAAGACTATACTGCTGCTTAGTTGTAGGTTTGTCTCAAGACTATACTTCTATTCAGTTGTAGGTTTGTCTCAAGACTATACTTCTGTTGAGTTGCAGGTTTTTCTCAAGACTATACTTCTGTTGAGCGGTAGGTTTTTCTCGAGGCTATACGTCTACTTAGTTGTAGGTTTGTCTCAAAACTATGCTTTATGTTCAGTTGTAGGTGTTTCTCAAGACTTTACTTCTGCTTAGTTGGAGGTTTGTCTAAAGACTATACTTGTGTTGAGTTGTAGGTTTTACTCAAGACTTTACTTCTGCTTAGTTGTAGGTTTGTCTCAAGACTATACCTCTGTTGAGTTGTAGGTCTTTCTCAAGGCTATACTTCTACTTAGTTGTAGGTTTGTCTCAAAACTAAACTTTATGTTCAGTTGTAGGTGTTTCTCAAGACTTTACTTCTGCTTAGTTGTAGGTTCGTCTAAAGACTATACTTCTGTTGAGTTGTAGGTTTTTCTCAAGACTATACTTCTGCTTAGTTGTATGTTTGTCTCAAGACTATACTTCTGTTGAGTTGTAGGTTTGTCTCAGGGCTATGCTTCTGTTGACTTGCAGGTTTGTCTCAAGACTATACTTCTGTTCAGTTTTAGGTTTGTCTCAAGACTATACTTCTGTTGAGTTTTAGGTTTGTCTCAGGGCTATGCTTCTGTTGACTTGCAGGTTTGTCTCAAGACTATACTTCTGTTCAGTTGTAGGTTTGTCTCAAGACTATACTACTGCTGGGTTGTATGTTTGTCTCAAGACTATTCTTCTGTTGAGTTGTAGGTTTGTCTCAGGGCTATACTTCTGTTGAGTTGTAGGTTTGTCTCAAGACTATACTTCTGCTGGGTTGTATGTTTGTCTTAAGACTATACTTCTGTTGAGTTGTAGGTTCGTCTCAGGGCTATACTTCTGTTGAGTTGTAGGTGTTTCTCGAGACTTTACTTCTGCTTAATTGTAGGTTCGTCTAAAGACTATACTACTGTTGAGTTGTAGGTTTTTCTCAAGACTATACTTCTGCTTAGTTGTATGTTTGTCTCAAGACTATAATTCTGTTGAGTTGTAGGTTTGTCTCAGGGCTATGCTTCTGTTGACTTGCAGGTTTGTCTCAAGACTATAATTCTGTTCAGTTAAAGGTTTGTCTCAAGACTATACTTCTGCTGGGTTGTATGTTTGTCTCAAGACTATACTTCTGTTGAGTTGTAGGTTTGTCTCAGGGCTATACTTCTGTTGAGTTGTAGGTTTGTCTCAAGACTATACTTCTGCGGGGTTGTATGTTTGTCTCAAGACTATACTTCTGTTGAGTTGTAGGTTTGTCTCAGGGCTATGCTTCTATTGACTTGCAGATTTGTCTCAAGACTATACTTCTGTTCAGTTGTAAGTTTGTCTCAAGACTATACTTCTGCTGGGTTGTATGTTTGTCTCGAGGCTATATTTCTGTTCAGTTGTAGGTTTGTCTCAAGACTATACTTCTGCTAAGTTGTTGGTTGTTCTCAAGGCTATACTTTTGTTGAGTTGTAGGTTTTTCTCAAGACTATACTTCTGCTTAGTTGTAGGTTTGCCTCAAGACTATACTTCTGTTGAGTTGTAGGTTTTTCTCAAGACTATGCTTCTGCTTAGTTGTAGTTTTGTCTCAAGACTATACCTCTGCTTAGTTGTAGGTTTGTCTAAAGACTATACTTTTGCTTAGTTTTAGGTTTGTCTCAAGACTATACTTCTGCTTAGTTGTAGGTTTGTCTCAAGACTATACTTCTGTTGATTTTTATGTTTGTCTCAAGGCTATAATTCTGTTCAGTTTATGTTTGTCTCAAGACTATACTTCTGCTTAGTTGTAGGTTTGTCTCAAGACTATGCTTCTGCATTGTTTTAGGTTTGTCTCAAGACTATACTTCTGTTGATTTGTATGTTTGTCCCAAGGCTATAATTCTGTTCAGTTTATGTTTGTCACAAGACTATACTTCTGCTTAGTTGTAGGTTTGTCTCAAGACTATACTTCTGCTTAGTTGTAGGTTTGTCTCAAGGCTATACTTTGGTTGAGGTAAATATGTATGTCTTAAGACTAGTCTTTGGTTGAGTTAAATCTATGTCTCAAGACTAGTCTAAAGTTGAGTTAAATGTATGTCTCAAGACTAGTCTTATGTTGAGTTAAATGTATGTCTCAAGACTAGTCTTATGTTGAGTTAAATGTATGTCTCAAGAATTGTCTTAGGTTGAGTTGCATGTATGTCTAAAGACTAAGCTTAAGTTGAGTTAAATGTATGTCTAAAGACAAGTCTTAGGTTGAATTACATATTTGTCTCAAGACAAGTCTTAAGTTGAGTAAAATGCATGCCTAAGAAGACAAGTCTTAGGTTGAGTTATAAATTTGTCTTAAGACTAGTAGTACTTCTGCTGCTTTCATCACCAACAGTAAATAGATTGGATTCTCTAAGATTTAGACTAACCTGACTGTGAATTTGTGAATGCATCAGACCTAAACAAGTATGCATCATCTGTTTTATTTATAACACATTACAAATTTAACACGTATACATAAACAAAAGACTGTGCGATTGTACAACAAATAAAAAAAAATATCAAACGTAATACGGGCAGTATAAAGGTTTACATAAGATAGAGGGCAATAATTCGTCTAGCCATGCTAACAAACAGAAATGAATATGTCACTTAAGAATTTATATGTGACTGACAGGTCATAAACAAATGCTGGCCATTAACTCATGTGTGACAGCTCAACCTTGTGGCAAAATATCTCACAATGAAAACATGTTTGTTGACCTTGGCAATTCCAATTTTGTACTTTTATCAAGACACATGGCAACGCCAGTAGAACAAGGTTTAACATGTTTAAGTATTCAATCTAATTTATTTGTTTGTTGATTCTAAGCCAGGTCTGCATGTAAGCTACATACCGTAAAATATCAGCACAATATATCCATTAAAACTCAAGTTCCTGAGAAAAAGGTTTTCTATTTGAAGTAAAAGTGAGACTGACCTTGATCCCACTAACCCTTTGAGCGCTGGAACCGGATTTTGAAGGCCTTTGCAAACAGTTGGATCCAGATAAGACGCCACAAGACGTGGCGTCTCATCAGGATCCAAACTGTTTGCTATTCTGATGGTATTCTTTGAAAAAAATCGAAGAAAATGCTTATTTTAGAAATTCAGCAGACGACATTTAGCAGAAAACAAATTTCCCAGCATGCAAAGGGCTAATCTCCATTGCAATCCCAAGCCCTGTCTTAATGTAAGCTACCAACAAACACAATTTCTGAACAGTACCACAAAAAAAATAACTCGAGATATAGAATTGAAACACTTTTTTCTTTTTTAAAGTAACAGTAACCTTAACATTCCCTGACTGGCCCCAAATTAACTCTCATGCGATTTCTTCATAAAAGCAACCCCGACACACATTTTAGTAAAATACCTTCATCCAAAGTTGTTTAACCGACTATTTTTGGATCTTAAGTAACAGTGACATTGACCTTGACCCCACATGCCCCAAATACAATCTCAAGGTAAGAGTGTTGCGCAAGCTTGCTATACTCAGCATCTAAAGTTTCATCAAGATATGTCAAGGCAAACCAAATGATTGACCGGAAACCACCAGTTTGACCACCACCTTCCCGCCCTCCAGCAATACCCCAATCTTATAATCAAGATTTTCAACTTTGTTGAAATTCTGGTTAATAAGAAATTATATAATTAGCACTAAGTTTATAAAGAAAAGCAGTAGATGTACAAGGACACTTCTAGACAGGCGTTTGGGGATGCTGTAATTATTAAACACTAGTTTGCACTTTGCGATTGGATTATTATATTATAATTGACCCGTGGCTGAGTGTTTATCAAGGAGTCAGTTGATCAATAATGGCTTAATACTAAGCACATGGTCGTTTAATAAAACAATGTTAACCCTTTGCATGCTGGGAAATTTGTCGTCTGCTAAAATGTTGTCTGCTGAATTTTTAAAATTAGCATTTTCTTCGATTTTTTTTCAAAGAATACTATCAGAATAGCAAACAGTTTGGATCCTGATGAGACGCCACATTATGTTTGCAAAGGCCTTCAAAATTCGGTTCCAGCGCTCAAAGGGTTAAGATGCACTCTGGGAAAATCGGGCATAATGCATGTGAAGCCCGCACAGGCTAATCAGGGACAACATTTCCTGCCTTTATGGAAATTTAGTTTCAAGAAAGCCTCTTCTTAACTAAAATCAAGTGTATGTGGAAGGATTTATTGCTGATAAGCCTGTGTGGACTGTACAGACTAATTTTAGACGACACTTTACACATGTACATTAATCATGTTTTACCCAGAATTGAACTCCTTTTCTTCTGATGAATGTTTTAGATTACTTGAAATATGTTTAATTTTAGCATGGTTGTCTCATTAGCCATAGGCTTTTAGAAACACTCTGAAGTTTCTTTGAAGAACCTGGGCCTGTATTCACCAACCTATTCTTAGACTTAAGTCTAAGAATAAAGAATATTCGTTAAATTGTAATTTGCAAGAATTGGTTTATTTTATAGTTTGGCTTGGTATTAATCACCTGAAATAACCTTATGCCTCATTTAGATCGTTTTATAAATGACATAAGCATCCGTGGTTGCCTGCATACATTGAAACCCTGAGCACTTTTCTTGGATCTTAATCTTTTCTTTGTTCTTAAGTCTAAGAATGGATTGGTGAATATGGGCCCAGTACTTTGTGTCATTTGAAAGATCCAAGAAAGGATGCCCAAGTGGGGATTGAACCGTCAACATCTTTACCGAAAAGACCGCCACTTTTATATATTCATTACATAACTACCAATTTCAACCATGTTAAAGAGCCAGACAGAGTTGATCAGGGTTGTCAAATAATTTTTGAATACATTTAAATCATTTTTTTTTAATCAACGGTTTTATTGTTACAAGCAAAGAAAAGAAGCATGGCTGAACTGAAATGGGTGCATGGTGCAGATTCCACTAAAACCTGTCCCCATGAACTGCCAAACAAATTACCAGGATTCATGTTAGAGGTCATAATTCAAAGCTGTTACATGTATAACAAGAGGGTATCAATATATCAACTCAACTGAAATCAATATCTGCTTAGTATGTACACATCAGATGGTGTAAATTATACACCCAATAAACAAACACTTAAGAAGACAGGTGTTTTCAATTTCAAGGTCTTGTGATGATATGCGTAATATTGACCTAATTATTGTTTGAATCTGAAATGAACAATTTCAGTCAGACATTATTCATGTGATAAAAGTTAACATTTGTTTGACTACTTAAGATTATTTTGAACATGTTTTATGTGTTATTTTGCACATGTTTTGCTCGTTAAAGTGTCAATATCTGCCATAAACAATACAGTAACCACAACACTATATGTTTGTGTTGGAAAGAAGATTATTTACATTTTTAGGCAGTTGTTACTCTACAAAAATACAATAATTTATTTTACATTTCATTTCAAGACAATGAAACTTTGTACCAAAGCAGCCTTTGTTAAGAAAAGATGAGAAGTTTTTGTAGACAGATTAGAAACAAACGTTGACAAAGTTACATAATGATGGTCTAATGTAACAAAATACTGAATGGTGTAAATAATAAACATAATATTTTTTATAGAAAAAAAATAGAGCAGTTTTGAAGGACATTATAATATGTTTAAAGATTTTCCAGGGTGTCAAAATAATGAAGGAACCATTATTATACATTGTATAGTGGGCCTATGTCAAAATTAGCGTATGAACAATTATCAATAGTTTCACCAAAAAAGGAAATTGGCATATCTTTATTTGAAAAACGTTACAGGCATATAATTTCTCAATACATATACAACTGTTAACAATTGTCGCATAAAACAAGAGATGTGTTTGTCAGAAACACAATGCCCCCTACTGCGCCGCTTTAAAATAAAATTTCTATATATCATTTGGCAGGTTTAGAAATAACTTCCCTTGATTTTGTTTTTTGACCGTTGACCTTGTAGGATGACCTTGACCTGTCACCACTCAAAATGTGCAGCTTCAGGAGATACACATGCATGCCAAATATCAGTTGCTATCTTCAATATTGCAAAAGTTATGACCAACGTTAAAGTTTTCGGACGGACGCACAGACTGACAGACGGACAGACAGACGGACTGACAGTTCAACTGCTATATGCCACCCTACCCAGGGCATAAAAACTGTGCAAGTGTAATACATAATTCGCATGATTAAAACATGTAGCACACTTCAGAATATCACAATAAATAACGCTGGTAATGAACACATGAACATGATAATCAAAACTCTTGACTAAGTATATTCAACAAATGACAAGCAATATAATTTTTTTAATCATCAACAAAATATAAATTGAATGCTGCATGTCTCAAACAATTTACCTGTAAAGTTGTGTAACAAAAGAACACTTTCAATACAGATTTAATCATGATGCAGTGACTAAACTGATACATTTTAAGATTAAATCTAGCAAAAAAACTTTATCCTAATAATCTACTATATGAAATCATTATTCGATACAAAACACATCTTTGGTTATACATGGGGCATAATATTTTTATATAAATAAACCTCTATTTCATGTTTAGAACAACAAACGACAACACAAAATATTTACTATTTTTTTGGCCATATTTAAACATTACCTATAAGTGTGACCTTGATATGTGAGGCAGGGAGACTTGCTTATACACCGGACATGCCCTTATGGTGAACATTTTTGGTAAATTATTTTTAAATTGCATGCAAAGTTACGGTACGGACAAGCTGTTTTATGGCCAAATTTGGTTGATGGTTGACATTTGTGTATTGTCATTTTAACCCTTTGAGCGCTGGAACCGAATTTTGAAGGCCTTTGCAAACAGTTTGGATCCAGATGAGACGCCACAGAACGTGGCGTCTCATCAGGATCCAAACTGTTTGCTATTCTGATAGTATTATTTGAAAAAAATCAAAGAAAATGCTAATTTTAGAAATTTAGCAGACAACATTTTAGCAGATGACAAATTTCCCAGCATGCAAAGGGTTAAAATCCATCAATACATGGCAAATTCATGGCTCAGATAGGAATTGTCAGACAAAGATTTAGACACAAACACATATGCACAGACAAACAGTGCAACTTCTACATGCCCCCTTCTTCGAACGGGGGCATAAACAACTGGAATGTTAACTGCTATACAAATAATCAAATAAAAGTACAAGTGCACATTGTCAAGTAATCCTAGTGGCTGTGATCTAGCTCTATTTAACCCTTTGAGCACTGGAACCGGATTTTGAAGGCCTTTGCAAACAGTTTGGATCCAGATGAGACGCCACAGAACGTGGCGTCTCATCAGGATCCAAACTGTTTGCTATTCTGATAGTATTTTTGGAAAAAAAATCAAAGAAAATGCTAATTTTAGAAATTTAGCAGACAACATTTTAGCAGACGACAAATTTCCCAGCATGCAAAGGGTTAACCCTTTACCTCTCAGATATGCATTTTGACACACTTGCAGTCCCTTAGAAAATCAAATGAAATTTAAGGCCCTTGTTACTAGGTTAAAGTTTAAAGCCTTCATTTTCAACCCTAAGATACTGACGTGCAGCAAACATCATAAAACCTGAACAAACTGTGAGTTACCCTTGCAGGCCGTTGTGTTTTTATGCTGGTCGCATATAGCCATTTTTACTTTACATCTGAGTGGGAAAGAGCTAACAAAACTGTGACAAACACTTTGAGTGAGCCATAGAAACCAGCATGGAATGTGAGATCAGGAAGCATCAATATCAGTAGCAGTTTAGTCAAACTGTCAAACATTTGGACCCACCATGTTAAAGCTGTTTCAAATGTGTACAAGTATGAAAGACCTTCATAGGTTACAAGGTAAATGTTTGTTCCAGGGTGCCCACGAATTCTCTGTTAAATCTTCAGGCTTGTAGTGTTTTTTGATATAAAGTTTTATTATAAATATATGGTTTTTTTTTAATCTATGCTAGTTTCCTCTTGCTTTGGCGACTTCAGATACAACATCCATTGAAAGGTGCACTTCCAAAGTATTAGGTATTTGGGATTTTATTTTTTATTTTTTCCTGCTGTATTTTTCTGTTCTTTTGTAGTTGTTGTCAATTTTTTGTAAAGTTTCCTGGTTGGCATATTTAAAAAAAATAAAAATCAAATAGTATAGCTTCGAATATTTGGTGAATTGTCCAGCAAATAATGAGTCTGAAATCAAAGCAGATTTGCAAACAACGCTCACACTATGTTACCTCTCAAACTGACTGCAAAAGTGATAATGTAGCAAAAGGAATCATTAAGTAAAAGGAATGTAAATTTTACTGCATACCATTTTCCTCCCTTAGAAGTAAATATTATTCATGTTTAACATGCATATAACCAGTACTAAGTACAACGGGCCTACGGAGATCAATTCTCATCGTTTTCTGCATCCACATCCCCACCGTTGGCAGCGAGTTCCCCTGAACTTTCATCCCCCTCCTCATCACTCCCATCGGAATCATTCTGTCCCGGACTGTCATCCCCGGGCATGGGCGATTTCTGGTCCTCAACGTCTGACCCCCCTTGAAGGGATTTCAGTTCCTGAGCGAAATCACCGAGTCCGTATTGCTGGGCAATTCTCAAGCCCTCGTCAAATAAAGAGTTCTTCATGCCCACCGGAGTCAGGCTGCATCCGGCCAGTAAAGAAAGACTTGTGAGCGATGATTTGGGAATCTGTCCCGAACTGAGAATGTTTTTCAGCAACGCATGGCTGGGCGAGGACAGACCGTTGTCAAAGTGGGTCGGGGACGAGGAACCACTGGCTCCCATGTTGGAATCTGGAAATTGGTTGAAATGTTTTTATAAGGACATAAAAACATAATAACACGAATAAGCGTCGCTCTGGGAAAACGGGGCTAAATGCATGTGTGTCAAGTGTCATCCCAGATTAGCCTGTGCTATTAAGGGACGAAAATTTTGCTTTTAGGGTAATTTTTTGTTTAAAAGAAGTCTCATCTATAAAAACAAAATCCAGTCTAGGGGGAAAGAGTTTTTCCTGATGAGACTGTGCACATTGCACAGGCTAATATTGGACAACTCTTTATGCACAGGCATTAAACGCAGACTCAAATACAAAATGAAAAGGTTATTGGGCTCATAGGTAATAATTCTTGAAGCCCTCTTTCAAATCTGAAAATTGAGCGGAATACATAAAATATAAATACATTACATACATTTGGTAAAAATCCTTTGCCAATTATTAATGTTGGCCAAGTTTCTACTTTCTTTCTGATTTCAACACCTTTTTCAATGATATTTCTGATAAATTAAGAGCTGTCACTCCTCAGATAATCATGCAATTTGCTGAACCATTAAAGTCATACATTTTCAACCTTTTCAGAGAAAATCAGATGACATCTCTTGGTGCTTGTAAAGTATGAACACGTTAGAAGGTTCATATTTTATCATTGAAAGGCCATAATTTCCATTGTTATAGAAAAGATTTTGTACACTTGAAATATTTGCTGATACATTATGTCAACTGACAACTAACATGTACTATGAAATTTTGGTAAATATCAGATTAAAACCCTTCGACTTGCCAGTGAAAAACACGTTCGTCATCTACCAACAGAACAACTGACAGACATTAGCAGGCCAATCTTCCCCACCATCTTCAAAAGGGGATGGAAGCCTGATACAAATGAGCCTCGCTCGGAAAAAGGGGCTTAATGCATGTGAGTAAAGTATCTTCTAGGCCAACACTTAACGCACATGCAGTAAGCCCCGTTTTCCCAGAGCGAGACTCAAATGCTGACTTTATTGATCCTTTTCACTACATTCATAGTTTTCCCTCTATATAATCCTGATACCCAGAAATGTACCTTTCCAATCCAATTTAACTTAACATTTTGTCGATTTTTAAATAAAGAATGCCTACAAATCTCAACAAATAATCCTTTAAGATCCAAATAAGATCCATGATGTATAAACCAATATTTGACGTTCTACAAATTTGTTTCAAAGTTTATTTATTAGTATTTATAACATTTGCGATTTGATAAAATATTACGCTTATTTTCCCCAATTTGACCGGGTACAATTCCCCAAGTGTGAGGAAAATGGCTGCTATATGAACTGTGAATGTATATCTCACCTTCTCTATCTGACATGTCCAACTCATTGTATACCTCTAAACTGAAACAGACAATTGACATACAAGGAATTATTGGATAAAGAATTTAAAATTGCCCTATATTAGATGCTTATAAAAAAGCTAAGAAGGGAAAATAATGGTATGTTGACAATAATTGTAAATGACAACTTCATACAAACATTAATTGACATCAGAGAACTTCATACACACATTAACTGACAGCAGAGAACTTCATACAAACATTAATTGACATCAGAGAACTTCATACAAACATTAACTGACAGCAGAGAACTTCATACACATATTAACTGAAACAGAGAACTTCATACAAACATTAACTGATAGCAGAGAACTTCATACAAACATTAATCGACAGCAGAGAACTTCATACAAACATTAACTGACAGCAGTGAACTTCATACAAACATAAACTGACAGCAGAGAACTTCATACAAACATTAACTGACCTCAGAGAACTTCATACAAACATTAACTGACAACAGAAAACTTCATAAAAACATTAACTGACAGCAGAGAACTTCATACACTCATTAACTGACAGCAGAGAACTTCATACAAACATTAACTGACAGCAGAGAACTTCATACAAATATTAACTTACCTCAGAGAACTTCATATAAACATTAACTGACAGAAGAGAACTTCATACAAACATAATCCGACAGCAGAGAACTTCATACACACATTAACTGACAGCAGAAAACTTCATACACACATTAACTGACAGCAGAGACATTCATACAAACAGTAACTGGCAGCAGAGAACTTCATACAAACATAAACTGACCTCAGAGAACTTCATACAAACATTAACTGACAGCAGAGAATTTCTTACAAACATTAACTGACAGCAGAAAACTTCAAACATACATTAACTGACCTCAAAGAACTTCATATAAACATTAACTGACAGCAGAGAACTTCATACAAACATTAACCAACAGCAGAGAACTTCATACACACATTAACTGACCGCAGAGAACTTCATACACACATTAACTGACAGAAGAGAACTTCATACAAACATTAACTGACATCAGAGAACTTCAAACAAACATTAACTGACCTCAGAGAACTTCATACAAACATTAACTGACAGTAGAGAACTTCATACACACATTAACTGACAGCAGATAACTTCATAAAAACATTAACTGACCTCAGAGAACTTCATACAAACATTAACTGACAGCAGAGAACTTCATACACACATCAACTGACAGCAGAGAACTTCATACAAACATTAACTGACAGCAGAGAACTTCATACAAACATTTACTGACCTCCGATAACTTCATACAAACATAAACTGCGAGCAGAGAACTTCATACAAATATTGGCTGACAGCAGATTACTTCATACAAACATTAACTGACAGCAGAGAACTTCATACAAACATTAACTGACAGCAGAGAACTTCATACAAACATTAACTGACAATAGAGAACTTCATACAAACATTAACTGACCTCAGAACACTTCATACAAACATTAACTGACAGCATAGAACTTCATACTAACATTAACTGACAGCAGAGAACTTCATACAAACATTAACTAACAGCATAGAACTTCATAAAAACATTAACTGGCATCAGAGAACTTCATATACACATTAACTGACAGCATAAAACTTCATACAAACATTGACTGACAGCAGAGAACTTCATACAAACATTGACTGACAGCAGAGAACTTCATACAAACATTTACTGACAGCAGAGAACTTCATACACACATTAACTGACCTCAGAGAACTCCCTACAAACATAAACTGACATCAGAAAACTTCATACAAACATTTACTGTGAGCAGAGATCTTCATACAAACATTAATTGACAGCAGAGAACTTCATACAAACATAACCTGACAGTAGAGAACTTAATACAAGCATTAACTGACCTCAGAGAACTTCATACAAACATTAACCGACAGCAGAAAACTTCATACAAACATTAACTGCCAGCAGAGAACTTCATACAAACATTACCTGACAGTAAAGAACTTCATACAAACATTAACTGACCTCAGAGAAGTTCATACAAACATTAAATGACAGCAGAGAACTTCATACAAACATTAACTGACAGTAGAGAACTTCATACAAACATTAACTGACAACAGAGAACTTCACACAAAAGTTAACTGACAGCAGAGAACTTCACACAAACATTAACTGAACTCAGAGAACTTCACACAAACATTAACTGACCTCAGAGAACTTCATACACACATAAACTGACCCTAGAAAACACCATACAAACATTTACTGACATCAGAAAACGTCATGCAAACATTAATTGACAGCAGAGAACTTCACACAAACATTAACCGACAGCGGAGAACTTCACACAAACATTAACTGACTTCCGAGAACTTCATACACACATTAACTGACAGCAGAGAACTTCATACAAACATTAGCTGACCTCAGAGAACTCCATACAAACATTAACTGACATCAGAAAACATCATACAAACATTTACTGACAGCAAAGAAGTTCACACAAACATTAACTGACCTCAGAGAACTTCATACACACTTTAACTGACAGCAGAGAACTTCATACAAACATTAGCTGACCTCAGAGAACTCCATACAGACATTAACTGACATCAGAAAACATCATACAAACATTAACTGACAGCAAAGAAGTTCATACAAACATTAACTGACAGCAGAGAACTTCATACAATCATTAACTGACAGCAGAGAACTTCACACAAACATTAACTGACAGCAGAGAACTTTATACAAACATTAACTGACAGCAGAGAACTTCATACAAACATTAACTGACAGCAGTGAACTTCATACAAACATTAACTGACATCAGAGAACTTCATACACACATTAACTGACCTCAGAGAACTCCATACAAACATTAACTGACAGCAGAGAACTTCATACAAACATTAACTAACATCAGAGAACTTCATACAAACATTAACTGACAGCAGAGAACTTAATACAAACATTAACTGACAGCAGAGAACTTCATACAAACAATAACTGACAGCAGAGAACTTAATACAAACACATTAACTGACAGCAGAGAACTTCATACAAACAATAACTGACAGCAGAGAACTTCATACAAACATTAACTGACATTAGAGACCTTCACACAAACTCAGTTTTTTTATGTAAAAGATTGTTAAAATTATGATGGGTAATCCTCATAGAAAAACTGAATCAAGTACATGTACATGTATTCAAACAAACTATTAGCACCTACCTTTGCTTTCGAAGCAATTCACTCTGTTCAGTGAGTAACTGCAAGTGCTGGTTTGTGACCAGTTCCAACTGTGACTGTAACGAGTCGACCTTTTCAAGGTCCTGACCTTCCTTGGCAAGGTCAAGGTCACTCACAATCTGCTCCTGTCTCTGTGAGATTTTTGCGAGCAATTTGCTGATCTGAGTCAATCTCTCCTGTAATCATTATAGACATAAACAAATTTAAAAAAGATTTTCAACAGAAAACACACTTTTTTTAATCTGTAAAAAATGGAGAATATAAATATGAATCATTATTAAAAGGTAAAGGGTAAGGTAAAAGTTTAAAGATGAATACTGATACAAATTTGTTAGCCGTCTTCAAGATTTTCCACCTTAACAGGTCATCCAGTCTTATATTCACATGCGTACTCCAGTGGCAAAAACTGTCCCATTTCAATAAGAGGTGAGGTGAGCATAGCAGTAAAAATTAGATCATGACAAATCCCCACACACAACAAAAGTTATTCAGCTGCGTAGGGTATTATAGGCACAAACACTGAAAGTACAGTCCATCCCAGTCCTAAGCCAGGCAACCCAACATGTACATCGATTTTCAAAGGAGTTACCTGAGATATTCCTCGAGCACTAGATGCTGTGGTCTGTGGACTGTCACTGTTGAAGTCTGAAAACCACTGGTCCAGTTTTTGCTTCTTACTGGGATTGTCAGGGTTGTAATCACTGGATCTATAAATAAGTCTCATTATTGTATTCTTTGTATTCATATTTTATTAAAAAAAAAAAAAAGAGAAGTTCTTTGTTTATCTTTTCCGTTGTTTTTTTTTGCATACATATTTGTCAACAAACACATTTTGAATAATATGGTATTGGTTTTCTTCACTAAGCATTATTCATGAAATTTGCTCTATATGAATACAAATACAGTAAACTAGACACCATGCAACATCCCCATGTGTGTATGCATACTAAGTTAAAACCCATACAACATAATACACACACAACATACTATCTACACCATGAATTACTCACACAATGTACAGTACAGCCCACGCGGAACAAACATATTTGGTGATCCGCGATTGGTTTAGCGGGTAAATTTCTTGACAAAGGAAGCCAATTTTGTCGGCAAAAACGGTGTAACTTTATGCCTTCAGACAGGAAGCGGCTTTCCTTTGATGACGTCAAACTGTCTTTTTACACAGACTGCGAATGTGTGCGATACTTTTAATAATGTCATTGATCCTTTGTTTACATGTTCAGTATAAATAACCACCTGCTAACATGAAAACTTTGGATTAAATTATCAAAATAAAAGCAAGGGTAATGTTGCAAACTGTGATTATATTAATTGGTAAGTATCAGTTAAAAGACGATGTTTTGCTTGTAGTAAAACAACGAGTTTTCTATACAAAAACATTACCACGGGATCGGTCATATCTTGGTCGAATTTCATTGAAACACATTTATAGTAAATAAAGGCACAGTGTTTTTTGGATTATTACTAGCTATTAAATTGCAAGGTAATAGTATTTTTCATTTTATTTGTTCAATATAATTAAAATGTTTAACAATATAGTTGCATCACATAATCTAACAAGGAATTTGAGGGGGTCGCACATTTATCTTTTCCCTCGATCCGCCGCGTACGTAAGCACCGGATTTATTCCGCGAACGTACGCGAGGTTTATACAGACTCAGCGTCGTTGCGCGGATCGATGCCAAGTGCCTCGTGCGGCCGTCGAGTACTAACGATTCTGGCCGCGGCATAGCCGCGGACTTTGTTGGTTCAGCGTGGGCTGTACTGTACTATGCAAGCACAATTTACACAGCAATTCCCACATCATGAACCTCCCACAAAATGCACTACCCTGATGATTTACCACTCATACAATACTGCATCCCCACAATAGACTAACCAAAAAATGAACTGCCCACACAACTACCCCCACTTAACAACCCTACAAGCACATGTCTCCCACCTTGAGTGCCCCTTGGAGTACTGGTAGCCGCTCTCCTTGACAACCTGTCTGGCCAATGGGAAGAGGTCCTCTCTGCGGGATAACAAGTTGGGAATGTGCAGACAAAGCTGGGCTGCAGCCTCGTTCACACAGATCTGCAGGCAAAATACAGAACACTTCAATAATGTGCTGCTAGTCCCGAGTGCGTATCAAATAGTTAAACACATGTGCAGTCAGTATTAAGTATATTACAAGTGCTTGCCACAGTAGTGATGAATACTTCCCCTGACACCCATGTTGTAATATGTAGCATGTTGTAATAATGAATTCATAGAAATTCTAAGTTGACAATAGGGTGTAACTACAGCAGTTTTTAACATGTGCAATAAAATGTGAAGATTCACAATTTCATTTTATACCAACGAATTATGCAAGTTTGAATGGTGTACGGTTTAGTAACATGAGGGAGCAACAAACGCACATCCAGACATGGTGAATAAAGTATACGTCCTTTACTTCATTGCGGGAGATATAAATACTTTGTGAAAAAAATGTGAAACATCGTTTTGAGGAACAACAAATACTGTATTACCCTACTTGTACCAGTACACTGTCAACTCTGTTTTATTTCGTCTACATTTCAAGTGTTCCTCAAATCCGGTCTGAATTTTTATCTTTTTAGATTTCATGTTCATGTTTTTAAAAATGGTGTGTTTACAAAAATTAACTAGTCTCAAAATCATGGTCTGCTTGGGCCTTAAATATCATGTGAACTTGAAAATACAGATATATAAAAGCATTTTTAAGGAAGCCTGTACAATTACCTGGAAGTCACAATAACAGTTGCCATTTATAGGCTCTGCATAAATAAAAAGAGCTAATGTTTTGTAAGTGTCAAACTTGTTTTAGTTTTTTTATAATTAGAATATTATTTGCATCATTCATATGCATGTTGTACATGCAAAAGACAATAGAGGTCTCTATGTGGTGTAGTTTTTGTACAGTCGGTCTACAAACCTCATGCATAGACATGGGCTTGGTGTAGACCCTTTCAGTGTCGAATCTCCTGTAAATGGCTGCATATTTACGCATGATATCCAGTCTGTCTTCAGATACCTCAGGTGGAGTCAGCATTAACTCCTGTACAAAACAATATGCAGAAATATCATCATTAATTCATACATAAACATTTAATTAAATTTAATGTTACAAATTAACTGCATAAAACTAACAGTACTTCAGTATGTCCAAGGAAAATTACATTTTCCATCAAAGCATTCTGGAAAAAAGGAAAATGAGAAAAGAAATCACAAAACTCGCTTTTTTCCAATCAAACTCCAGTGTCATGATAGTTCAAGACAAAAAAAGAAAGCATTTCCTTTAAATAAAAAATAATTCTTTTTCAATCCGACTCTTACCTGAATGTGTTTATTAATTTCTTTTTTCTGGCTGAGATGCTTTGGCTCAAAGTGTGGCAAGGTTTTAGCGAGTCTGGTGGCGCTGTTAGCAAGTGCAGCAACCTGTGCCTCTGTCAGTCCTGGAATACCAGCCCCTGCTTCCTGCTTAATCTGACAAAGAATAAACAAGCATGCAAGAACAGTCAGTAAAACAGGTAAGCCTCCCCTAGGTGTGTGTAGCGGTCTTAAGACAATCAAGTTTAATGACAATTATGGGATGGAAAAGGTTACAGTTACAATAAAATACAAAATACCTTGTCATAATTGATGCGCAATAGAGGTGACGGAACCAGGTATAATGTTGATAAGTCCAAATTGTATCACAATATGGATGATAGATGAAGTTGAAACTTTCATTTAAGTAATGATCATAATCGGGTCAAGTTTAAATATGAAAAGGTTCAATGGAGAGTTTGCATTTTTTAATACCGGTTTACATGAAACAGTTGACAAATCACCAGGTGTCAACAAAAGCAACTGATCTAACAACAAGATACTGCTTTATTCCCGCCATTTTATCCGCCAAACGAAGAGTTTTATAGCAATTGAATGAGTATTATATGTAATGCTGTAAGATAACTATGTTGGCAGAGCAACTGATTACTTGGTGAGAGGTTAGTTACTCTGATTTCACATTACCTTGACATCAGATGTCATGAACATTTTACTTGGTGAGTGGTTAGTTCCCCTGATTTCACAGTACCTTGATGTCAGATGAAATGAACATTCTACTTGGTAAGTGGTTAGTTCCCCTGATTTGACATTACCTTGATATCAAATGTCATGAATAGTTTACTTGGTGTGTGGTTAGTTCCCCTGATTTCACATTACCTTGATGTCAGATGTGATGAACATTTTACTTGGTGAGTGGTTGGTTCCCCTGATTTCACACTACCTTGATGTCAGATGTCATGAATATTTTACTTGGTGAGTGGTTAGTTCCCCTGATTTCACAGTACCTTGATGTCAGATGACATGAATATTTTACTTGGTGAGTGGTTAGTTCCCTTGATTTCACATTACCTTGATGTCAGATGTCATGAACATTTTACTTGGTGAATGGTTAGTTCCCCTGATTTCATAATACCTTGATGTCAGATGTAATGAACATTTTACTTGGTAAGAGGTAAGTTCCACTGATTTCACATTACCTTGATGTCAGATGTCAGAAACATTTTACTTGGGGAGTGGTTAGTTACCCTGATTTCACATAACCTTGATGTCAGATGTCATGAACATTTTACTTGGTGAGTGGTTAGTTCCCCTGATTTCACATTACCTAGATGTCAGATGTAATGAACATTTTACTTGGTGAATGGTTAGTTCCCCTGATTTCACATTACCTTGATGTCAGATGTCATGAACATTTTACTTTGTGAATGGTTAGCTCCACTGATTTCACATTACCTTGATGTCAGATGTCATGAACATTTAACTTGGCGAGTGGTAAGTTCCCCTGATTTCACATTACCTTGATGTCAGATGTCATACACATTTTACTTGGCAAGTGGTTAGTTCCCCTGATTTCACATTACCTTGATGTCAGATGTAATGAATATTTTACTTGGTGAGTGGTTAGTTCCCCCAATTTCACATTATCTTGATGACAGATGTAATGAACATTTTACTTGGTGAGTGGTTAGTTACCCTGATTTCACAATACCTTGATGTCAGATGTAATGAACATTTTACTTGGTGAATGGTTAGTTCCACTTATTTCACATTACCTTGATGTCAGATGTCATGAACATTTTCCTTGGTGAGTGGTTAGTTCCCTTGATTTGACAATACCTTGATGTCAGATCTAATGAACTTTTTACTTGGTGAATGGTAAGTTCCCCTGATTTCACAATACCTTGATGTCAGATATAATGAACATTTTACTTGGTGAGTGGTTAGTTCCCCTGATTTCACATTACCTTGATGTCAGATGTCATGAATATTTTACTTGGTGCAAGGTTAGTTCCCCTGATTTCACATTACTTTGATGTCAGATGTCATGATACTTGGTGAGTGGTTAGTTACCCTGATTTCACATTACCTTGATGTCAGATGTAATGATATTGGTGAGTGGTTAGTTCCCCTGATTTTACATTACCTTGATGTGAGATATCATGAACATTTTACTTGGTGAGTGGTTAGTTCCCCTGATTTGACATCACCTTGATATCAGATGTAATGAATATTTTACTTGGTGAGTGGTTAGTTCCCCTGATTTAACAGTACCTTGATGTCAGATGTCATGAATATTTTACTTGGTGAGTGGTTAGTTCCCCTGATTTCACATCATCTTGATATCAGATGTAATGAATATTTTACTTGGTGAGTTTTTAGTTCCCCTGATTTCACATTACCTTGATGTCAGATGTAATGAACATTTAACTTGGTGAGTGGTTAGTTCCCCTTATTTCACATTACTTTGATGTCAGATGTCATGAACATTTTACTTGGTGAGTGGTTAGTTCCCCTGATTTTACATCACCTTGATATCAGATGTAATGAATATTTTACTTGGTGAGTGGTTAGTTCCCCTGATTTCACATTACCTTGATGCCAGATGTAATGAACATTCTACTTGGTGAGTGGTTAGCTCCCTTTTTTTCACATTACCTTGATGTCAGATTTATTGCACATTTTACTTGGTGAGAGGTTAGTTCCCCTGATTTCACATTACCTTGATGTCAGATGTAATTAGAATTTAACTTGGTGAGTGGTTAGTTCCCCTGATTTCAAATTACCTTGATGTCAGATGTAATGAACATTTTACTTGGTGAATGGTTAGTTCCCCTGATTTCACATTACCTTGATGTCACATGTAATGAACATTTTACTTGGTGAGTGGTTAGTTCCCCTGAGTTCACATTACCTTGATGTCATATGTAATGAGTATTTTACTTGGTGAGTGGTTGGTCCCCCTGATTTCACATTACCTTAATGTTGGATGTAATGAATATTTTACTTGGTGAGTGGTTAGTTACCCTAATTTCACATTACCTTGATGTCAGATGTCATGAATATTTTACTTGGTGAGTGGTTAGTTCCCCTGATTTCACATTACCTTGATGTCAGAAGTAATGAATATTTTACTTGGTGAGTGGTTAGTTCCTCTGATTTCATTACCTTGATGTCAGATGTCATTAACATTTTACTTGGTGAGTGGTTAGTTACCTTTATTTCACATTACCTTGATGTCAGATGTCATGAACTTTTTACTTGGCGAGTGGTTAGTTCTTCTGATTCCACTTTACCTTGATGTCAGATGTAATGGATATTTTAATTGGTGAGTGGTTAGTTCCCCTGATTTCACAATACCTTGACGTCAGATGTCATGAATATTTTACTTAGTGAGTGGTTAGTTCCCCTGATTTCACATTACCTTGATGTCAGATGTAATGAATATTTTACTTGGTGAGTGGTTAGTTCCCCTGATTTCACAATATCTTGATGTCAGATGTCATGAATATTTTACTTGGTGAGTGGTTAGTTACCCTTATTTCACATAACCTTGATGTCAGATGACATGAATATTTTACTTGGTGAGTGATTAGTTCCCCTGGTGTCACATTACCTTGATGTCCGATGTCATGAACATTCAACTTGGTGAGTGGTTAGTTCCCATGATTTCACATTACCTTGATGTCAGATGCAATGAATATTTTACTTGGTGAGTGGTTAGTTACCCTGATTTCACATGACCTTGATGTCAGATGTAATGAATATTTTACTTGGTGAGTGGTTAGTTCCCCTGATTTTACATTACCTTGATGTCAGATGTAATGAATATTTTACTTGGTGAGTGGTTAGTTCCCCTGATTTCATAATACCTTGATGTCAGATGTCATTAACATGTCGGACTCATGGGACTGGGGCAAGTTCATCATCACTGGGCTGACACTCTTCTGTGGAGTGCTCCATGGAGACGTGGTTGCCGGGGAAACATCAGTGGTCAGTGAGGACACCTGGGTAGGGGGTGGACGCAGCTGACCGGTCCCGTCAAAAGATGCTGATTTCATAACAACATAAGGGTTAGGCATCTTTATTCATAGAAAACCCTTCAACTCGTTATTTATGAGCATCTTTGGATATGAAAATCAAAAATCCTAGCAACGCTGATTTAGCTTTATTATGTACCAACAAAGTTCAGACAGATTATATGTTTAAGTAAATTAATGCATGAACCCAAAAATAATACTGAATTAATATAATGATGTCAAACTAGGTCAACAGGAAAATAGATTAATAGGCACGGACGAATCAGTGTTGTATGTTTTGCTTTTTGTTTTATTCTAAGTAATGCGCAGGCTGTAAACCCTGCATATATTTTCCACTTCAAGCTTAGCCATTCCGAGCAGTTAACCAGTACTACACTTAGTTCACATATGTGTGCAAGTATGTTTTATTTTTTTATGTTTTAACAGGTTGCCGTGGCATAGTGGTTAAAGTGTCTGCCTAGCGATTAGGAGGTCACGGGTTCGATCCCCACTGGGGCAGCGTTCTTTAGATCTCCCCCAAAAATACCAAGTACTGGTTATAGTCCAAGGAATCAGACTCGAGAGCGTTTCAAATAAGCCTTTGGCTTTCGATGCAATCGAGCTAAAATAAATAGGTTTAAACTAATCTAATCATTGTATGACAAGTCCTAACACAAGTTATCTTGCTGGGAGTGAACTTATTAACCCTCCATTGACAGTCCTGCGTTATACCAACTAAGCTAGATGGCTGGGCTGTAGTATGTATTCAATCTTCATAACAATAAGTGTGGGCAGGGGTATGAATTAACAGGAGCCCATGAGCCAGTGGAACCAAGAATTTGTGCTGGGCCACTAAATGTTCTGAGAAAACACCTGTGTGCTCAGTACAAAAAGTACTGAATTAACAAATGTGAATAACTTTGGTCAGAATGTTAGCTAATTAAAAATTGTTTAAATTTGGAGACAAAATTCTCTTTTTTACTCACATAAACTTCACACTGAAGGCTCAAATCTGCAATACTTGTTCATATTTTTTGCTGATGTTGGACAGAGATAAATTTACAAAGGATCATCAAATAAATATCTGGATGCAAATTTACCATGGGTAGCTCTAACAAAAGGTTACATTTTTTAACAACTGGACCCTTTGTGTTTTCAGCGCAGAGACTGGACTTACCTGGGTTGGTGACCCACTCCTGCAGGGCCTTCTGCAGCCTGCGCACGTGCAGGGGCTTGCTTGCCATTCCCACCAGGGCCATAATCTCGAGGAACTCCTCTTCACCCGCCTCACATAACTGGTGTACGTCATCTCCACCTGCAAACACAGGGCAGTGTAGAGACAAGAGGTGAGTGGGAGGTTGGGTACCCATAACATGGTTGAAACAACAAACACGCTTCATTGACCTCTCTGAAGTGGTCACCCCTATATTATTCATTATGGGCCTTGTAGTTTTGTCAATTGGACTGTCTCTTTGGCTGATGCTTATGGACTGTACAATTGTATGAGGGTAATTTGATGGAAGTGTTAATGTAAGCTTTTTAATTGGGTTGTAAGTCAATGTCTGACAATTAATCATTCAATAAACTCTCAATAATCAACACCATATAGTCGAAGCACAGTAAGTGAAACATAATGCAGACAATCTGGGACAAAGGGGTATTGAATATTAAGTTATTAAAGCAAAATTTGGGCTTCAGCAAAATGTTGTGCAGGGCTTTTTTTCCTTCTTTGCAAGTGGCCCTGGAAGGACATTTCACAATTTTGATAGGGACAATTCACAAACCTAACAGGGCCGTGAATTTTTACAAAATTGGCCGTTTTTCACAATTTTAACAATTTCACGACTCGGTTTTTCACAATTTTAAGAAGTTTGCGACTCAATTTTTCACAATTTTGAATAGTTTGCGACTCAATTTTTCACAATTTTGAAAAGTTTGCGACTCATTTTTTCACAAAGTGAGGGGGCCAGGGCCGCTTCACAAAGTCAGGAAAAAAAGCCTTGTTGTGATTGTTGTTGCTTTATTATTGTTTTGCATATTCGTGTGTGTGTTGTTCATTTGTTGCATGCCCCCAGCTTACATTTACCACTGAGATCACTTTAACACACGCAGAGAATTTGTCAACGTGGATCATACCCTGGGCTACAAATGTGTCGTAGTACTGCACCAGATTAGCGCGCTGAAGAACCCTGTAGAGCTGCCATTCTGACGGGTTGCTTGGCGTACCTGCGCTCATTACCAAGACTTCTTCTCTTCAACTTCCTGAATAAAAACAATAAAGAAGTTATACCTTACTATTTTAATAATTAATAATATTTGATTTAAAAAAAAATCTATCAATAAACAGTAACCTGTTTCCATAACATAAATTGTTTACAGAAATTTATTGGACAACCCTCTTACTCAATACAAACGGCGCACATTAATAAAGGAATACCCTGAATAACAGTTATTTAATGCTTTTAAAGGAGTATTTACTCTTTAAACTTTGTTAACTTTTGTACCAATACCAAAAAAATGTACAAACCATATTAAACAACACTTTTTTGAGAAGCATATCTCATATTTAGTGGAACTTTAATTAATTTAATTCCCACTTATTTCGTTTTTTTCCTACAAATGTCAATGAAAACTGCTAATTGGTTTATTTTAACTTACTTGAGTATAGCTCATTTACGCACAACACTTTGTGTTTATATCACATTAAGCGACTGTTGTGGAAACCATGGCAACCAATTTTTTCTCATTAAACAAGTGATTAATGAAGGGTAAACAAATTGAAAGTGAAAGTAGATATATATAGCGTCGGTTTCACATAATAAAACCACCGTTTAGTCCCAATACAAAATGCGTACAATTATTAATAAATCTCAGTAACAGTAAGTCCTAAATGATAAAAAATGACGATTCATTTAAATCCCCCAGTGGCAACACGTGTTAGTCGAGTGAACATTAAATAAAATAAAAAACATTCACAAAATAATTATTTCACAAACAGTGTCGATAACAGTTCAACAAGAGACCCCTGATCCTACGTAGCAATGGTCAGTGTACATATATCCGCCTTAACACATTCAGTGACCTACTTTCCCCCATAACTACACATAATGTCCTCTAAGTTCTAGCCTAGACCCCGGGGATTGGCCAGTCGACACAATATCAACCAGATTAATACCACAAAATACTTCGAACTATATAATTTTATAATAATCAAATAGCGCAGTTAGATATTTCTTACCGTAAACGTCAATTTGTAAGCACATACAATCCTTAAAATGTCGCCCGTCCCCGGCAGATAAAAATGGGAGGGGTGAGGAAATCCATATTTGGAGTGTATCCGCTGACGTCACGCGGTCGACCGAGGGGGAAGTCCCAGTGTTGATTGGACAAACCTCACCCACGTGCGGTATACATGCTGAGGGTGGTGACGTACAGAAACCGCAGAGAGGGTCGGTCAAAATATTCTAGATCTAGATACACTTATTTTAACCAACACAAACCAGCTAGATGTATATACTTGTATAACGTTTAAGTTAGATGTTCAATGTATAAACATTATTTATCTATTGAGATTTTGAACACACGTTTAAACGTAAATTAACTCTTTTGTTTTCAATTAAATAGCTCAATACATCGCACGTTTGAACGAAAAGTTTACGAAAGTTAAAATTTACAATTATCTAGATTACCGGTATTGGTAGATTATAATGTACCGGTGCTGATGTAGAATATCAAATTCTTCGTGCAGCAACTACAATTCCGCGTAAGTCCTCGGGCCGTCACGTGCATGTTTCTATTAATGCGAATAGCATGTGATTTGCGGCCGAAATCAGTTTTATTGACGGTCAGCTGTTAAAAAGCTGTGACAGGAATGGCGGTCAAAGGTCGTTGGATTCAACACTGGACATGGGAAAAGGATTAATTAAAATTATCTGTTACAGACATCAGATCTTGCTTGCATTTGTTGTCATTTGCATTTTAGCTCACCTGAGCTTGTGGTTTGTGTGGGTGGACTGTCTTGTGTCCGTAATTTACGTCCATGAGAAAATGCTAAATATACTTATTCCGACCACATACATTCGGCATTACCCCCCTCCAAAAAAAAAGTTAGTGGATTTTTTTCTTCTTTAAATTATCTTTTTTTACGTATTCGACTTACTTTTTTTCTTCTTTTAAAAAATAAATAAATAATTAAACAAGCAAATTCGTTGAATTGATATCCCCCGCCAAAATAGAGCTTTGTCACAGACATGACGTATACCCCCACATGCTGCATTTACACAGAATATATACAAAGGGTCATAACACCGTTATTAACAGATGGTGTACAATGCCATTTGGCGTGCATCATCCTCTTATCCATATATATACTCATACCAAGTTTCAATGAAATCGGCCAAAGCACTTCCAAGATATGGCTCCGGACACAAAAGTGTCGGACGGAAGGACGGACGGACGGAATGACGGACGGACAGACAACGCCAAAACAATATCCCTCCGCCTTTGGCGAGGGATAAAAAATCCACTAACTTTGGGGGGGGGGGGGGGGGCAACTAATGCCGAATGCCTGTGATGCCGAGCACATTCGTCACTTGCGCCGCGCGTCACTGTTGACACTTCTGTCACAGTTAAGCCAAAGAACACAAATACAATTATATACGATAATATAGCGTGTTGTGGATGTACAGACATAATCTTTAATAATTGAGAGATATTAAAAAATGTTTCATCTTTTGTTGCTATTAGTGTTTCTTTTTTTCGTTCAATAGTTTTATGATTTTTATCCAGTAAAATGCACAATGCACGATGTTTTATTCTGACACTGTTTAGGATTAAAAAAAACCTACGCGTAACCACAACGACACATTTGAAACATGTATACCTTTGGAATCCAACAAAGACTTTGTACCTACGAGTACTAACATGAAATGAAATAAGTGATAAACAACCTACAAAACGGTATATTATATGCAGAGAACGTTCCTCGATCTGTCCGTCTGAGCGTTCATGGTCACTGTTCTCATTTCCACATGACTTCTCAGAGCGTTTAATAAGGTTTGACATGTCATCTCATCGCCATGTTTCTGGGGTGCGGATCATGTGTATGTGTATTTCGAAGTTCATGAGGTCCTTCCGCGACTGAGATTGAATTATGTGCGGGCCTGCAGCGTGCCCCAGCACTCCTACCTTATTTGCTTACTAGACTCACGATGGTTGGGACGAATTTATTAAATGCAATGTCCAGCTATTTAGTTGTTACTGAAAGATTTTCTCTATTGGTCTTGCATTGTTATGAAGTGCGGATTACCACGAGGAAACCCCACCTTTCCGGTATGGTGACTACCAACCAAACGCACATGCTTCCGGGAACGGAAATTGAAACCCAGGCGAGAAGCGCGTGTACTTACCAATGCGCTTACCGGACAGCCAGATTGGTGCGGACTTTCAGTAAATGGCGGTGGTGATTTTAGGACCCGAAACTCAAATTGATGAAATATAAAATACATCAGTAAAAAATCCATGCCCTGTGATCGAGCTAGTCGGTAAAAGCTATTGATGTCTACGTAACTTATGCTCAGTGATGTTGTTTTACTTGACATAACTTGAACTATCCGTGTTGTGTATGTGAAAAGTCATCGGGGAAAAGGATGTAGATTTATGTTCATATTCAAGTATGCATGAACAATCTGTATATAATATATATACATGTATATATAATATATAATAATCAATATATAGAGGATATTTGTTGGATAATCCACCGAATGTCAGATTCGATTTCACATTTACATACAGATAAGCATCACAACGTAACCTACAACCGAATTATCGCATAAACCCGTCGGTTGAAACCTATTAATCGATGTACCGTAAGTGTGCGCAAATGCGGGGGAATAAATCCGTACGCAAGTATTTATGTGACCGACACGCGGTTCTGTCCCTTTATTTGATTTCAACAAATATAAGCTAACCGCGCGAAATCGCTTTGAAAAACTAATAGTTTAGTCTGATTAAACGCATATAAATATACAAAGGTCTTTTAAAAATATCATAATTGTCGTGATGGCGTCATTTTTGTCGTTCGCTGCGAGGAGCAAGGCTACGGAGGCGGACTATAAACGCGACTGGCCCAAAAAATCAGCCAGTCTAGTCCACCGTGTTCAGGATTGGCCGGTGGGACCAGTACCCCTTTCGGACTGGCGGCATGACAACGGAACACTATGTGCTGTCACGTCCACTGCCCGACGGCCTCGGGCACCATATTTGGGCGGCGGGACCAGGATGCAAGGGATTTCCGAGGAACTGCAGCGCACGGCTGCCTTTGCACAGAGCGTCGGCGTGTCCATCTTTGTGAGCGAAAGAAGAAGTGTAAGGTCTAAAACCATCAACGGCATTTACTGGTTGTGCAATTCATGATGAAACGCGGCGATACTTGACAACTAACAGTCTCCGAGAAACTGTGGTAAAATAAGAACATACACACTTTCTCCACTCCACTATGGTCCGCGAAAAGTGATATTGTGTTTCGCTCAACAGCGATATGTCTATTTATGTAATGCTTTCCGGTGGTTTATAGAGAAATATCAGTGAATAAAAACTTATAATTTCACTGTTTCACACAATGAAAATTGTCAGTGAAAATTATCGATAATTTTCACTGTTTACTGTGAAATGACGTCATTATTTTGACGAAATGACGTCATTATCCCAACGACATTCTTTAGTTAAACTCTTTAACAATGTATATAAACTATGAAAAAAGCATGAAATAAAAAGAAAATTTGTGGGATTCGGTGGAATATCGATTTTAATTCACTCGTGATCATAGAAAATATATATTTTCACTCGTGGCTGCGCCACTCGTGAAAATATTAATTTCTATGATCACTCGTGAATTTGCGCACACTTACGGTACATCAATTCATAGGTTTCAACCGACGGGTTTATGCGATAATTCGGCTGTAGGTTACGTTGTGATGCTTATCTGTATGTAAATGTGAAATCGAATCTGACATTCTTCAATGTTTTTACAACTCTGTTAAACACTATTTTATTTCAAAATCTAGAGCGTACGGTTAATTGAAACACTCTCGAAGAACCTTTACTTGGTGCTAAGAGAAGATCTAGAGAGCGCTCCCATATCGAGGGTCGAAGTTCGAACGCATGGCCTTTTGATCGCTTTGCGGACACCATATTCACTTTGTTTCTACTACGGTACCAATTAAGTCATGGCAAAATATCATCCCAATAACGTTAGGTGGTGTTTATCGAAATTTATACTTGTTACTTTTTATAAGTTTATGACGTGCTAAACAGCACAAATAAATCTTTTCTATTCAAAATAAAAGGTTTTATTTCATTCCGAATCATGAGAAAATAATCTTAAAAATCGACGCAATTTTTTTCCCGCGCAAACCCAACGAGTCAGCGCAATCGCGGTGTTTCGCATTATCACGAAGACTGAACTACGGTTTTATCAAGTTTCATCAAATCAATAGTTATTGTTAAATACATACGTTTATAAATGGATACAGTTTGTTTTCAATACTGCTATAATAGAAGGCGAATTATTGATTCGAAGATGCGGTTGATAGCACGAAATTAGGTCAATCCGGCGAATTTGAACTTTAAACTTTACCCTTTATTGTTTTGAGTTGTTTTCATTGGCTAACATTACGTGTGTTGTAGCCTATACGAGTTTTCATTGGATAAATATACTACAGTGCGTGCTAGGTAGATTGTGTATCAATTAAATCGTCTGTAATTTGTAAAGTGTTTGGAATGAAAATGCGTGTTGTGTTCCGAAAACTTTCATGCCATGGATTATGTTTTAACCGCGTCTGTCATGGATAGGCGACCATGATTTCACGCAAGTCATGGCTACTGTTTTCAAAAAGACGCGTAGCACAATTTCACAAACAGGTGAGTGGTTTAAAATTTAAATGAGTCTTATTCATTAGACATTTATAAATATTACATCTTTTTAAAAGGTTTGTTTTTACCTTTTAATTTAAAAAGTTTTGCAATGTTGTCAGGGTTGTGTCCCCTATCGAGATCATCTTTAAAGGCAATAGCATCTCGGTTAAATTTATTTTAATTAGGATTAATTATTTCCCTTAGTGTCATTAACAAATGCAGGCACTGATTAAGACAGTAAATAAATGTATAGTCATAAACAAACAGAGTTGTATGCATTTTGTCGAACATTCAAGTCAAAATTGTTATTGAATTATACTATTATTGCAAACAAATTAAAATAGACATACACATCTAGTTTTTATACAGCTTATAACTTATATGGCCCGTGCGGCGGGGCAGTGTTACATATATGGCTATAGTGACACCTTGTTAATTCTCTATAAGTATTGAGCATTATCAAAGAGTATGCTGGGTTTGTCCTCACATAGTTATACCCAAAACTTTCCTGTTTAATCAATGTTGCTAATATTTAAGTTGGCAGAATCTTATACAGTAGGAAGCTCATCCAATAGTCTGTAGTCTCAGACTCTGAGGTAGTTCTGAAATGCTACAGGATTGCTCTGCATTAACAGATGAGGCTGTTTAATTGGTGACCAGATTCTCTGTGAACCTATCTGCGCTCTACTTCTTCAGTATCTTCACCTTACCAGTCTCAATTGCTGCTGCTAAATGTGTTTTGTACAAGCAGAATCCACTTCAACTTTTACTGTGAGTCAATTGCATACTGATTACTCCATGCTTATGCTATATTGCATCTTGTGATGTGCAGGAAGCGTGAAATTCAGACTGGCAGTGAATGTACTGTCTAGCCATCAAGGACAAAAGGGTGTAAATAGAATTACAAAGTCAAGGACATGGTAGGGTCATGCCTGGGGGATGCCCTGTAGTGCGTTCAGTAACAGCGAACATTCGCCAATGACTGTTCGTTTCCGATTCGGTCTTATTGAACGATAAGTTTGGCGCGAACTTTCCAAGATGGCGGCTCCCAGAGAATTGATTGCGATTTTGATGGAGGAAATCGCTAATAACACATACAGTACTTAACCAAGACAATACATTATGTTTATAATTCAATTAATTTTATATACTACAAAAAAAAAATGAAAAAATATCGAAGTTACACTGAAATTACGCTGAACAACAACAACAACTTACGTATCCGCCATCTTGGTTTCGCTAGCGAACTATAGCGAACTACCTCCCGAGACGGGTCGCTTCGGTTCGCGAACGTTCGCGGCGAACCGAGCGTTCAATAGCGAACGTTCGCGATAGTTGGCGAACTATTGCGAACGTTCACTGTAACTGAACGCACTACTTAACAACATGTGGAACACAGACAGCATGCCCCTTATGTGACTGAAGACCTTATTGGGGAATATTTATGAAAGCATCATTGGTGTTTGAAACGTGATTATCTTGTTTTACAGAAAATGACTGCTTATAGGATGCTATAAGGACACCAGTCCACTGTGACAGGGGAATTGGCAGCAGACTGTTCCAATCAGTGAATTATTTATTTTGTTTGCCCTTCCACCTCATGGCTAGACATGAACTTTCAAACTTTCATGTCTGGTGGGGCAATTACTTTGAAGATCTCCTTGCCCTGACCTGAAATCTACTTCCCCTTGCAAGGAATACCATGCACACTACAAACATAGTTAAAACCAATTTTTTGAACATCACATTTCTTGATTGTTAACTCTTTAAACACTAATCTATTACACAACAATTGAGCCCGACTCAGGGTCCTCTTCAGTGAACAGTTGTCATCTTGTCCTTCAGTGCCCAGTGCTCTGAAGGTTGAGGGCTCTACAATAGTTATATTCTCCAACTGCTGGTCCAGAGATAGAGATTGCCATTAAGAATTACAGCATTTAAGCAAATAACCCTAACTAATTCCCTTTTGCCCCCTAATAACAATGCTTTCTAGCAGTGTGTCAAAGTGTTGTAGTTGGTACATACCCCTGCGAAATGTTCTAGACCTGTTCTATAACATTTCTAGAATTGTACTGGAACTAATGACTAGAAGTGTTCTGGAATCATCCTTAAAATGCTCTAGAACGATTTATAACAGTTGTTGAACGTTAAATGAGAATAATTTCTAGAACAATTTGTTCTAAAACAGTTCTGAAGGTTTGTTCTAGAACAATTCTTGAACTATCGTTCTAGAACTATTCCAGAATTTTTCTTGAATAAATTTCCAGAACTGTTATAGAATTGTTCTAGAAATTTTTCTCATTTAACGTTCAACAACTGTTCCGGAATAATTCTAGAACATTTTCAGTATGATTACAGAACAGTTCTAGTCGGTGTGTTCCAGTACAATTCTAGAAATGTTTTAGAACAGTTCCGAAGAATTGCTTCAAATAGGTCTGGAACAAACGTTCTAGAAAAGTTCTGAAAATGTCCTTGAACAGTTCTAGGACTTTGTTCCACTCACAACCTGTCCCATGGAATGCTCTAAAATAAAAAAAGGATATTTAGTTGTAATTTTATTATGCAAGTCATATGACCATGGTCTACCTGGGTATACCATGGTCATATGGCCTTCATTTTGCCTGGGCTTGCAGTCATTTACAGGCTATTTTAAACTTGAATAGGTCTTTACTTCTATGTCCTTAAGTTTAACATGACATGCCCTTAACTCTTTTACATTCCATTCCAAATAATTTCCACACTAGTACAAGTTATATGAAATAAAATTTGATGCACACACTGGAAATACCAAATAACTGGAAATGCAATGTGAACAAGAGATGTGTTTGTGTTTGGAATATTATGTGTCCAGGGCCATTGAATTACTGAAAGAACTTAAAGATAAAATTCAACATTGTAATAAAATCATTTGAATTGCTGACACTTCATCGACATGTTGGCGAACAGTTAATGAGTATGAAATGATTGGTTATGCTTATGATTATGTTGATGACAAAAACATTCATAAAGCAGAGGAAAAAGTGATACAATGTAGCAAAAATTGGGAAACATAGGTGAACACAGTGCCAAAGAAGTTAAAATGGAACCAATGGCTGATCAGTTTAGCCGGTAATTTATTAAAGACTTACATTTCCAAATATAACATAAACCATGTGTCTTCATTCAGCTTGCCCGTTTCAACTTCCTGTGCACACAATATTCTTCCTTTGTAAAAACAGCAATGGTTCTAGACCTGTTCTATATGTGTTCTTATTCCCCATTAGAACTTTTGTAGAACTTACTGGTTCTTAAAGAGTTCTAAATGTGTTCTAGAACTACAGTTTAGAACATTTTTAGAAATTTCTTGAACTTATTTTGTTCTAGAAATGTTCTAAAAATGTTCTTGTATATTATTGGAACAGTTTCAGAACTAAGCCTTGTTCCACAAATGTCTGGAATTATTCTAGAAAACACTTCTGGAACAATTCCAGAACATAAGTTCTAGAACGCGAATATGGAACATTCTAGAACTGTTCTTGATGTTCTAGAACAGTTCCAGAACCGTTCCAATTTCTAGAACAAATTTTCGCAGGGGTAATATTGTAAACAATGAGTTGTGTAGGTCGTGCAAAACAAAATTAAGTAGGAAAAAAAACACAAAATTTTAATGCTTTATGAATATTTTTGCTACTTGCCTGATCAAACAATTAGAATTGGAAAAAACTTGCCAGTAACAAACTGATTGTCTTGCAAGCGGCAGTCAGGTCCTGCACCTGTCACCCAAAAGTGATCACCCCCCACACAGAATTCAGAAATGAAATCAACAACATAAAATTCTTTTCTTTTTTATTTGTGAGCGAAGCTCACAAATAATGCAGTCACAATTTTGCAAATCAGTATGCCTTAGGTATGGTAGGGCCTGTAACCCATGATTGCCAGTGTGGATAACTCCAGTCAAATTTAGCAGACGACAAATGCTTAAAGCGTTTCTGTTTATACTTAACTGGTACACTGCAGCAGACGACAGCCTGTAATTATGTAAACAATAGGTTTAAGAGCTTGTGGGACATATTGGCCAGTCTAGTGTTTAAATCAGCTTGTGCATTGGTAAGTTTATCATTGAAATCTGTACATATTGTCTGCTTTCAGGGAAAACGGGGCTTAATGCTGCATTAAAAGTCTGTCATGTGGGCAAAATTGTTTCTCAATAATTTAAAGAAAATAGATAGAGTTTTAGATACACATATCACAACATGTACATGATTATAGGCTTGTTATTCTTTAGCAAGGCAACCACAATTCTGATGATGGTTGCCAGTGCAGCGACCATTTGTGAAAATAAAGACATATTGTTGTTATTTTGTCTAAGTTATCTCTATAACATTAATATGAGGATAAACAGTCACACACATCTCGACCTGTGCTTTAAAGCCGGCCGAGTTGATGTTGGTATATTATCCCATTTTTGTTATGTGTCGTAAAAAAGTAATTATGATTAAAAATGTGATGGTATTTATGTCAGATGTGCACAAAATTTGGTCAAAATCGGTCAAGAAATGCCTAAATTCAGTGCAAAGATAGGGCTTTTCAATTTCTGTCCATGGACAGAAATGATCTAAATTTAAACACGCGCGGGTCACATGTAAAACCACGTGACCATTGCATCATTGTTTACAACGCCATTTGCCATGGAGAAACCGTGTTATTTAGTATTTCTCTTTTGTTTTGAAAAGCGCGGAAGTGGAAATCACGTGAAATTGGCACTCACGTGACCCAAAGTGTACATACGTCACAGGTTAATAATAGTCTTGAGGATTCCGTTATGTACATGATTAGGTTTCGTATTTTTGATGCTTTTAGCATTTTTTGGCACAATTTTTGCGAACATCAGTATGGAAGAGTTAAGCTTTAGAATGTATCTGACGAATACTGATCAATTCTGGTCAGTTGAGGAAATCAAATTGTTGTGAGAAATATCAACTCGGCCGGCTTTAAGACACACTCTTTAAAATTTGAATGGGTTATGTTCATTTCAAACTTGCGATATAAAAAGCTATAACATAAGTTTAAAAACTGAGTTGCTTCTAACATTATGCAATAGCGAGCAAATTCAGTGCCTTCAGCGCTTTGATTTTAATCTGCCAATAATCATAGCAAGTGTGATGTGTATTTAAAACTAAATCTTCTCATTTAATAGAGAGCTTCTGAATATCTTTGTAATGCAGCGATTTTTTTTGTCCAATTGGGAAAAGTACCCGTACCGGTCCAATTGGGAAAAATCGAGTCGTGAAAACCTCAAATTTGGGAAAAATCGAGTCGTGAAAACCTCAAATTGGGAAATTGGTGTATTTGATTTTTTGCTCCCAAATACTTTAAAATTGATAACTAAGTGTTTTCAAGATGTCAATATTATATTTACATAGGTTCAAGCCACAGAGCTGCAAAGGGAAACTAACTTAATGTTGCATTTTTTTTATTTTTTTTTACCTTTAATTGGGAATTTTAGGACAGCAATTGGGAAATTTGTAGTTTTTGTAATTGGGAAAGTGCCGTTTACCGGTACTTGTTTACCGGTACTTGTTTACCGGTACTTTATATAGAAGGAAAAAAATCTCTGTTGTAATGTCTACCTTAATAATTGTAAACGTTTTTTAATGGCATTGTGATAATGTTTAGTGCCTGCTACTTCATTCCAGCTCTATTACACTTATACAAGCTCCTGTTACTTTCAGAGTTCCTGGAGAAACCAGATGCCAGTAATTTATGAGCCAATCTCTAAACATCCATCTTGTTTTGTGCGCAGTATCATGTTGTGTCATCCTCACTGTCAGCATTAGAGCAGATCTGTCCAACTCATAAAACTTTAATAAAATGCATCTTATGGGACACAAGAAATGTGCATTCATCATTCTTGTACATGGTGTCATGTTCTTAGAAATATGGGCATAATGCTTGTGCATAAATTGTCATCCCAGATTAGCCTGTGCAGTTCTCACAGGCTAATCAGGGACGACAATTTCCGCTTTTATGGAATTTTTCGTTTAAATGATTCTCTTCTTAGCGAAATTCCAGTTTAGGCGGAAAGTGTCGTCCCTGATTAGCCTGTGCAGACTGCACAGGCTAATCTGGGATGACACTTTATGCGCACGCATTTTGTCCAGTTTTCTCAGAACGCAAGTCCATGTAATGTATTCAGCAGGTATGCTGTATAGCCTTGTGTAACACTGAACTCTGTGCACTGAGGCAGCAAGGTCATGTACCTGAAGAAAGGATATTCGTTGGGTTCTGTAGTGTTGTTGCTAATTAACAGTTTTAAACTCTTAAGGGATTGCATTTATTGTTCAGATGTTTTAACATAAAAAAGCAAATTCAATGCAAATGTTGCATATACCAAAATCATTCATTAACTAATTGTTATGTACAATACTAATAATAATTGAAATAAATCAAAAGGAGGTTTATGATTTAGTGACTTTATCAGACAATGCCCGGCTGCTAATAAGTCGGTCAAATAACTAAAGCATCACTGTCTAAAACATTTGCATGTAAAGGAATATTGATGTCTTTGATGGTGAACCACATTTAAAGTCAAAATGACATGCAATTCTAATAATTTCAGCACTTTCATGAAGGAGCATCCTTCCTACATGTATTGTATGCCAAATTTCAGTTTGATGTTTAGAAATTACATGGATGCAAAAGGATATAATAATGTACTTACAAAAAAATTAGCCTCAGTATTTTGATTTCTTTGTAATCGTGTAAAGCGGATGCGCAGAAAATCTGATGTGGCGTGTGCTTTCTATTGAAATGTTTTTTTAACCAAGTTAAAATGGGGGTAGACAGAATGCATAAAAAGTATTATAATTTTAAAATCCCAGTTCTTTCGTTTTTGTTGCTATTGCTATAGTTTGGTTATTGATGTACCAACTTTGAATATTTAGTTGAGGACCAGAATAAAAACAATATAAACCGTGTCCTGTATCATGTAGCTAGCTTCACAAGAAAACAATTAAAAGCCCAGCAATTTTCCGAAGGTGTGAGATAGACAACATCTCAACTTGTTGCCTGTCGGTAGTCCGGCCAAAAAACAGGGAAAATGCATTTGTCTGCTGAATGTTTTATGTGTATGGGCCTTACACCAACAAAAAATTAATGGTAACCTGTCAGATGGAAGCTGTTTTACCAGATGCTATTGGCTGATTGTAGGATACAGGATCTTTCATCAAAGAAAGTTGTTTATGACTTTCGTTTGGCAGTTTTCATACATTATTTATGGGTATGGATCATACATCAAAACCAGGCGAAAACTATTTAACAAACATCAATTGCTAAGCTGTTTCACAATTAACCAAGTAAGAAAAGTTAAAGCGCTTAAATTGACCATCTTTATGAACAATATGCAAATGTAGGATCTTCAGTGTACATCTTTATATTATTTAGAACAAAATGAACATGTAAATGACTAGTTTAAGTATATCACTATATAATAAATATTCAATATCTCAAAATGTTTCCCTAATCAAAGGCACTTTTTTCACAAGTTATTACTGCTATTTCTCAGAATGATACATACATTATTAAAATAAGTTTTTTACCCAATGGCATGGCTTTTCTCATGTTTTCCATTTTATACCATTTTAAATATTAAATTCAACATCATCTGATAGTGAATCACAACTAATGGGGAAAAGACAGTTACCAGCTGTGGAAGCCTGAATGATCATTCAAATCTATTCTTGGGGCTGTATGGTTTATGTTCTTCTGTCCCAGTGGAAATTTGCAAGTCTGCCTTAGTCTTTTTATGGACTTTCTGGTTCAACCAGACCAAAGACATATTGCGGTTTTTTAATATAAATTGAAAAAAAAAAATCCATTTATTATGAGATTTTTTTTTTTCAAAATTAGGAAATGTACTTAGATCTAAATATAAAATATGCTTGAGGAAATAGTTGTTGGGATTAAACATTTTCATTTAATATTTTGCAATGTTTACGTAAAGGTAGTGCTTAAAGTTTAACATTGCAACTTATTCAGAGAGAAGTTATTTAAGATTGCTACCCACATCAGGGCCCTCGTTTGGCCATTTTTGGGGCCGAAATTCGGCTCCATTCCGCCTTAAAATAGTACATGTGTATACTTTAAAAAAATTCCCCCCTCCAAAAAATTTTTTTTTTTTTTTTTTTTTTTTTTTTTNTATGTTGCCAGTTGGTATCGTGCTATAAACCTTTGATTAAATGTATATTTATGTAAATTACATTACAAAAAAAGCAATTTTAGGGTTGAATGGTTGGTGAAAAGATCTTCTAAAATTCCCCTTTTCGCTCAAAACGAAATTCCCCCCTCTAAGGGCCCTGGCCCCAATCCCCCAAAGTGTAGCAAGGGTCCTGCACATGTTTGTTACCAATTGATATAATATAATTTCACAAATTTCCAATTGCTCTCGCATATTTTATCTGAGTTCCCAAAACCTCAGGAAAACAATTTTGGCTTTGCCACAACAAAAGATAAACACATGTTTAAGGCAAGAATTGACATTTATTGACCACTATTTGAACTTGTAATCATAATTATCAGGTGTTGTAAAAATAACAACAAGAACAACATCTGTACCTCATTTATTGTAGAGCAAGATATAGTGTTTGCAACATTGTGTTAGTCTGAACCTTACTTGTATAATAGATTGGTTACCTCCCCTTATCTATCACTTACTCTCTATATAGGGATCGGTAAAAGCTAATTTTACCGGTCCAAATTTGGACCGGTTATTTTTAGAAACATATCGCAAGATTATTCAAGGTTCAGGGGAAGTAATCTGCGTACCATTTCCGGTTTATTTTCCCGAACTTTTTGACAGCTGACAGGTAAGAATACAAGCTCATTCTAGTCAAATAAGA
>VMBQ01005733.1:11909-60825 GCA_007657795.1 Dreissena rostriformis
AGTAGTAGTAGTAGTAGTAGTAGTAGTAGTAGTAGTAGTAGTAGTAGTAGTAGTAGTAGTAGTAGTAGTAGTAGTAGTAGTAGTAGTAGTAGTAGTAGTAGTAGTATTAATATAAGTAGAATAAAATCACTACGACGGCACTTATTTATGGACAGTGAGCAATTAACAAAAACAGATATTAGTCTAAAAGCACATGCCACACACGAATGTGGGTAAAAATGCCAGAGGTGAAAAATGCCATAGGTAAAAATGTCATAGGTAAAAATGCCATAGGTAAAAATGCCAGATGTAAAAATGCCAGAGGTAAAACATGTCACAGGTAAAAATGCCAGAGGTACAAATGCCAGAGATAAAAATGCCAGAGGTAAAAAATGCAGAGGTAAAAATGCAAAATGTAAAACTGCCAGAGGTAAAAATGCTAGATGTAAATTGTTAAAATTGACTTAGGTAAAAATGCCAGAGGTAAAAATGCCAGATGTTATATATGAGTTGGTTATACATGTATATTTTATATGAACCGATCTGTATATAAATTCCACAAGTTATTAGTTTCATGTGACAAATCAGTAATTTGTAATGTATGTGAATATATCAAGGAAGCTCTTTTTATAAGAAATACGATTCTAAATAATACTGTTCAACAAATTGTATTACCCCTTTGAAAGTTTATTAGTATTTGAATTCTTAAATGTCTATTTTATGTTATGTTATTTTGTTTTACATAGTTACGTGACAGAAAATAATGTGTATACTTTAGTATGAAGACGATGTACTTGTGTATAAGTCTAAATATACTGTCTGTATGTCTGTGTGTCTGTCTATATTGTAAATAATAAATATAAAATGTTCAATTAGAAAAAAAATGTCCATCAGTAACAAAAGCATAAAATGTTATTCCTCTAATACTCAATATCCTTAAAAAATATTGCTCAAAGCTCTTTTTTTACTTACATCTGGCATTTTTACCTCTGGCATTTTTACCTCTGGCATTTTTACCACTTTACTTCTGGCATTTTTACCTCTGGCATTTTTACTAATGGCATTTTTACCTCTGGCATTTGTCATGCCCATTTTGTAAACAAATAGATTTAGGTAACGAAATGTTGTTGATTATAATGACATATTTATTTATTATTGTCCTTCATCCACAGTAGGGGTTACTTGGCCTAACACATCTGTTATTCTTTAAGAGAAATACATGTAGGAAGTTTCGTCAATCATTTGAAGGGGATTTTATTAACTTTATCAAACAGTTTTTACAATTGTATGAGAATACCGTAAAGTTGTTCAAAGCCACCGGCTCTATACAAACAGTTTATACAAAGTACATTTGTTTTAATACAAGATTTTGTACAGGATCAACAATTTTATCCATTAAAACCTCTCCTTTAGTTAATTTTTTCACAATTCGAATACAAACCCGGATACACACTGCATTTAATTGAACGTTTTATTGTTAAATGCATCGTTGTTTTATCATCTGTTTTTTTAACGCCTGCCCCTAGTGGGTAACAACAATATTAACATTTATAAAACACAAGTAAAATTTTTATTTTTTTTTTCTATGAAACTGGTGGCTTTCACAAAAAGTCAACATAAATATGTCATCAACATGCAAATCATATAAATTAGCTATCGAGCTTTAATTTAAAATTTAAACGAATATTCTCAAATTAAGCAATTAAAAGAAATCTCTTTGGCTTAAACAAATATAATTTCTGGCAATCTGTTAACCACATGCTATGAGAACAATAAGGTTCATCTAATATACTTGAATGATCACTGACCACTGACCCAATGCAAAAAGAATAGGGAAAATAGAAATATTAAACCCCGTCATTTAGTACATGTTTAATACCGAACTTTAAGTACAATTCACAGTTACTTTAAATGGAGTACGTTCAATTTGATAGTGCCATCTCACAAGACGTGTCACCATAATTGCAAACATGAACACTATTAATGGACACGTATACTTATTTATGTACGAAAGCTTTTTCAGGAATTTGCGGACATCTCTCCTCAAAGTATTGTTTTTTTTTAATTCAATTTTGATTCATATGTTATTTAAAAAATATGGAATTATATTTTTGTTTGCCCTGGTAGGACGGATTAAGATACGAAATGTCTTTTAATATATGTATATGGCATTCATTGTTTGTATTGATAATCATAAACATCATGCCAAGGGTTATTGACTGGACTGTGTGCAATACAATATTAAAATAGGACGAAAACACAACTGGAATATTATTTTGGAATAGCCAATCGACTTCATGCAGGATAAATGTATGCTCTGAACAAAGTCATATTGACTTATTTACTTAATTTCACATAAGACTTATGTTTGTGAAATACACGACCATCGTGATAGACCTTGATTGACTTTACATGATCATAGTGAATATTAGACAAACAACTGATTTTGACATTAAATCTCAGTCAGAACTTGACGTTTGACCTATATATCTGTGCTCCATTTTAGTAAGTTTCTCACATAGTATTTAGACTTTCATACATGTACACATTTTAAATTTACAGAATAATGATTATTTTTTAGTAAATGACACAAATACATCGCTTGTTGGCATTAATTAAATTGATTGTTTTCAACAGTTTTATTTATACAAGAACCTATAAGGAATTTTTATCATGTGCATGAGTCTACAAATTGGATTACAGTAGCGTAGCAAAGAGGTACAGAATTGTGTATTTAGCTTAGTAAAACGGGACGCATGTTCACTTTACGACGTAAACGAAATGTTAAATTTTGTACGAGATAGTTAAGAAACAACATTGAAAAATGGGTGTGATGTGAAGTTTTAGTTATCACTAACATTTTACCTTGGTTTTGGGTTCACACACAATTGTTATAGCACACATGTGTTTAAAGATAAATAAAAAGTTCAATTTGACCATATGAAAATCAGTCCTCTGACAATATTACAACTTTTAAAAATATTCAAACCTACGTATTGTGTTTAAATAAATACAGTTATTTCATGTAGGTTTTTAGGTTGATGGTTTCTGACAACTGCCTTAGTTTTTTAGTTTAACTTTGTTAATTAGGGATATACTATTTTGGACGAGATCCCATTTATCAGCTTTCAGTGAACGATCGTTATGCGAGTGTTTATTTATTTGAATAAGGATGTTGAAGGGGATTTCGAACCTGAGGTATTTACAGCATCACGCTTTTATGATCGCTTATAAAATGAGCTAACGCCTAGCTCAATATAGTGGTTAGGTATTCTGACTTCCTAGTTACGTCAAGTTTGTTTCATCGAATATACAATGAGTGTATGACCAGCTTAAAACATCGGTTAGAGATCAGTTACTCCTTATATCGCAGTCCGATATATGCAAACGTGTGTTTACTTGTTAACCCGCATCACATTTGAAATATGAATGCATATAATAGTTTGATAGTGCTTATTATGTTGGGATTCGAAAGAGGTAAGCAAGGATTGAATATATTTATAAAAATGTAAAGATGTATATATGTGTCTATTTGAAGCTTTAAAATTGAACTTTATCTTATATCGTTTCTGAAAGATGAAAATTAAAATCAAATCTTACGTGTTTTCGAAAATTATTTGAAATTATATTATGATGCTATATCAAATATATGAAACACACAGCACACAGTTTCAATCACTCTACATCAATATAACCTTGACATGTATACATACGATACTAATGCAGTTATTGTAACATGAAAGTGATGGTCATTATATGAACCATTTACAAACACATATTTTCAGGTGCTGGTCATATCATAGAACAATTACAATTTTCTTCCTAATTTAATTTCTGTACCTTGTTCACCCATATTTACAACAGAAAGTTGTAATGTAAACAGAAGATAATCCTTTAAAACTTCGGTTTCAATAAGTCCGTAGAGTTTGTTTCACTTGCATATTTTATAATTGCAATGCAAAACTTTTCATGACGTGATTGCTGAAATACATTTTATTCATTGACAATCTCAAAATAAAGCCACATCATCAACCATCAGGTAGTGTATACGTAAACGCAGCTGTTTCACACGTAAAGTGTTTTACTATTTACGTTTAACCATTGTCATACTAAATATTATGAATTTTTACCGTCAAATAAAACAGTTTTTACATGCTAAGTAAGCCTGATAACGGTTTGCTATTTTTATATAACTTTTTTTATCCGTAGGTTGTTAAAAGTAACACAAATCACTTCAAACACTGCGGAATCACAAGACAAGGACAATAAAATTTAAGACCCTGTCATTAATGTTCATATTTTTCTCCAGTCAAATGTTATTGTAAATATATACGTAGGGACAACTCTCTGTATTATCTGTATATATATTATGTACACATGTTGTATTATGGGCCGGAGGCCTTTCTTTACAATAAACTAACTACTACTACTACTTTTATATACACATGCTTTCCTCACAGTTACAAAAAGACCGGTCTATGGACATATATTTTTAGACGGGCTGTGCAAAAAAACATACCTGAGAATCAAATCATACACTTGCAGTTAAAGACAATGACTTATATTTTAATATGAAACAGGTTACTACATAGTAAACGGAATAAAAGCAGCACCATATTGCAAATAAATGTATATCATGGATGTATGAAATAATTTAATGCACAAATAAAGAAATGTTTGGTAGAATATTTGAGAAGGCTGATTTGTGCAACCAAATTTAATATTAAGAATTGTTTATTATAATTAAACATACTCAAATGACAACAATTGTTAACTGGAATAAAATGTTATAGTAGCATAGGAAAATTATTCAGAATTAAACAGAGTGACATCATGAAAAGCAAATAATCGGGTTCAACGAGAAGAAACCAAATCATACCACGTACGATCCCATTTCCAGTACTAGGTATCAAATAATGTGGAATTCGATTTATAATGCTTTTATTATTATCTCATGACGAAACTGGTTTGACGCCAAATAAAAATGTCATCATAAATTTTAAGATCTTTTTATCACCACTTGTACTTCAACGTCACAACAGACATAAGACGGTTCAGGACTTGCCATAAATCTAATGAAACTAATAATCGATAACCTGGGTCCGTATTCACCAACCCATTGTAATACTTAAGAACAAAGAATATTCTTAGACTCAATAAAAATACTTCAGAGTTTGCATATATCCAGAGTAATTATGTTGCTTATATCATTAACATATTTTTCTTAACAAGGAATTACATAATTACAGGTCCTTCCTTCCGTTCAAGACTTGATTTATATGTAATTTTAGTACTTAACCGTTTTAATAATATTCTTTATTTTAAGACTGAAATCTAACGATCGGTTGGTGAATACGGGCCCGGAACTATATATAAACATACGAAAAAGAATTAAAACATAACATAATTTTTATCAAATGGAGATAAATTTCAGTGGAGAAGTAAAATAGGATGACATTTAATATAAACACACGATAACACACGGCAGATCTTGGCCGGACGTCCAAAATTAGCACAGATTGAAATAGTGAAATGCATATTCAAATCCAAACCACAGCCGACATAGACAAATAACATGTTAGTTTATTACGGGTACAATTAACCACAGCCGACATAGACAAATAACATAATAGTTTATTACGGGTACACTTAACCACAGCCGACATAGATAAATAACATGTTAGTGTATTACGGGTACACTTAACCACAGCCGACATAGACAAATGACATTTTGGTTTATAACGGGTACACTTAACCACAGCCGACATAGACAAATAACATTTTAGTTTATTACGGGTACACTAAAACTTAATTTAACGAGCATGATACGAGATTTGGCCTCTCTTGATAACGTGGTATTTTTACTTCCCTAATCTTAGACCGAGAGATTATATGCAATATGTTTATTAGGCCAAAAAACATAGGTCCGTTTCCGGTCTCATTGGAAAAAAAAACAGGGTCGGTAGGTAGGGATTTTTTTTTAATTTTTTTTTTGTCTTTCGGGTACTAGAATGGAGAAATGAACCGAAATAAACTAAAATGAACACATTTTTTTTGGCGACCCCAATAAAAAGTTGAGGGTCGGCGCCGATTCTGGAGACACGGTCGGGCGACCGGAAAAGGACCTATTTTTTTATTTGGCCTTATCGCTGATTATGTTGAAATTTAAAAGAAGAAAGCTTTTGATGCTCGTATATATTTACATTAACTGAAAGACATATATGTGTGCAATTGAAAGCTCTCAAAGCGACATATGGATTAAATATTTTATTTTCTAGTTGCTGATCGACAATATTAAACATATTAACAAATTGACTTTCCTCGTAAACAACATGTGATTGAAATTATTGTACGATTCAATATTATAAAATTGAAATAACCCAAATACACAGTCACAAACGTTCTACGATAGAACACAAAACATAAATATTAGTAAGATATGTAATCTATTTTTCAAACTTTCAATTTCTTGTCAAACACGGCACATATGCAAACATATTATTTTTCAGGTGCTGGTCATCTTAGTTGTGGGTATGGTGTTCCAATACTTGGTCAGCCCCTCGAGTTATTCTGTACAATGACAGGAGAGGTAGCAATTTACTATGGTGTTATATTAAAGAAAACTGCAGTTAACTTTATGCAGATTCCTCTTTTTGAATCGAATTCTAATGCAATATTTTATGATCCTGCTGTGAGGAGTCGTCTCAGTGCCGTGGTTACAGTTACATCAGCAAGCAGCAGGACTGTGACAGTGAAGTTCAGCACACTGGAGTGCATTGACAACGGTGTTTATAACTGGGAGATTTCAGTTTTCACTAATCAATCTGTTGAATTTAAAGATGAACAAACACTAACGTTAAAAGGTAATATTAAAATAACATGTATCTAAGTGATAATTGCCAGTTAGTCTTCATTTCCACTAAAACAAAGTTCTATTTTGACTGAAAGATTGTTAATCGATGTTCGGCTTTAGGTCACATTATGTAGTGTGTTAAACATTGCAGTATATAGAGCATGATAAAGTTACATGTGATAAAAAGGGAATGTATTAACTGTAGTAAACAAACATGTTTTTAAATTGATCATTTTATCTAATGCTTCAAATGTTGCTTTGTAGCTCACCTGAGCATTATGTGCTCATGGTGAGCTTTTGTGACTGCCTTTTGTCCATCGTTCGCCATGCGTCTTCTGTCGTAAATATTTAACTTGTGAACTCTCTGGAGTACTTTAGGGTTATACTACTAACCCATCCTGGCGGCATCTGCATGATTCTGTTGTAAAAGTGTGAACATCTGTTGGGAGTCATTTTGTGGGTTTACTGACCAAGGCCCACAATTTAGTACGCCCATTTGAAAATCAGCCATATATTGGATACACTTTAGTTGGCGGGCGGGAAAACTTGTCCGGAATATTTGTTGTCAAGTCGGTGTGTATTTACAAAAATCTTGATGAGCATGATGAGGCAGATGAAGGTAGACATGAGCCAGGTTTCTAGGTCCAAGGTCAAGATCATAATTAAAGGTTTACGGTCAAATTTAGAAAATCGTGTTTAAGATATAGTTACTCGAGGTCAAGGTCACAATTGAAGGTCAATAGTTTTGAGCCAAGCGTGTCAAAGTCTGTAACATTGTCATATTTGCACAATATATCCTTTTCTTTTTTACGGATATTTATTAAACTTGCCTCCAATGTTAATGTGATTGAGACCATGTGCTAAAGTCACGAGTATGTCAGTTGGACAAGTATGTCAGCTGGATCAAGTTCAAGGTCATATTGGAAAGTCATAGTTTGACCATTTAAAAAATATTTAATAATTCTTTGGTATCTACCAATGTAAAAAGGAAATCGGCCAACTTCAGCATAAAGTGACTTCGAATTTGTTGACAGTTTTACATTTAACAGTCTTTTACAGAACTTTCTGTGAATACGTTCTATATAAGTTGCCGCAATAAATTCCCATACTTCGCAATTACATGTATAATTAAGGATTGACAAGACATATGCATCAAACAACTTGAACATAACATTAATTGGTACTTCCATATCTTTCGTAATGCAAAACAGGTAATTTATCGCCATTTTAGCTTTGCAATATAGTGTATTCGTGGCAGGTATAAATGAGCCCCACTTGACATAACAATACCAAGGTAGTTAAATGGCTAACTATTTCAATATCTTTTTCTTTGTATGTTCATTTGCTTTTTTTGTTAAGCTCGCCCCCTTTTCGGAAAACCATTATTTTTGTTTTGTCAATATTAACCGTTAGATTCCATTTATTGCAATATGATTCTTAATTATTCAATGATTCCTGGAGTCCTTCTATAGTTTCTGAAAAAAATGACAGCATCATCCGCAAATAGAAGGAGATAAATAGACAATTGATCTAACGTTATTCCGGCGTTTATTCCGTTTTGTAAATTAAATTTTATATCATTAATAAATAATGAAAACATGATCGGCGATGTTATTTCTCCTTGTAATAAGCCGACTTTGCTACTTAAAAGGTCCAAACGTGAGCCCATAGGTTTTACTTGAAGTTTGACCTCGCTATACATAGAGCGGATTAGTGATATAAGCTTGCCGTCGATTCCCGATACAATCATTTTATGCCATAGCTGTCCGCGATTTATAAGGTCATAGGCCTTCCGGTAGTCTTTTTACTATGTAGTTGCTTTTCTATTAAATGATTAAGAATGAATATCGCATCGGCAGTACTGCAGTTGGGTTTGAACCCGAACTGAGCATCTGTAAGAATGTCATGGGTTTCTGTCCAAGATTTTAAGCGTTCGTTTATCACACCTATCGGTTGTATATTGTTGTGTTAACAAAGAATGCAAATTTCAACTTAATGTATTCATTTTAAGGAAAGCTCCATCTCGCACCATTTGCATTATAGTAATGTTCACAATTCACACACAAAACTCATGCTGTATTGCTTGTTCAACGCAGATAACCATGTAGTTATTAAAAGACTATGTTACTTAAGATAATAGCACAATCACATATTATATTCACCCTGATCAAGGTGGTGTAGAAACCTGTCATTGTCAGGGAGATGCCGGATATAACCAATTGGGCAACCTGCTAGAATATTTTCTGAAAAAATAATATTTTGAAAATGATTTTGAGCATTGTGTTTCAATATTTGCCATGCACTATTTTATTTCAGTTATTCCACAGTTCGGAAGTAATGATGGATATAACATCACATATTACCCGGCAACGAATCTAGTGGAGGGTGACACAGTAAACTTCACCTGTCAAGGAGATGTGGGAAATACCCCAGTAGGCAACCTGCTGTGGTTCTACTACTTGAATGGAAGCACAACAGCGGTAGATGTTTCCAACAAGGCTATAGCTGGAGCTCCACAGGATTCTACAGTTGCTGGGAGAACATGTTCCAAAACAAGATTGTCCACCTTGGCCCTGACCCTGACCAAACACATGCACTGGTTTGTAGTGAGGTGTACAGTGGACCAGAATCAACCAGGCGCACTAGGTCAAGGTTACAAAATGACACAACATATCAATATCATGTGTAAGATTCTTACAATTTATATTTTTCTTTCAACTAATTCATAAATTTGTGCAACATGAACTACCAATACATACTATGATCTACAAAATAAAAAAAGTATTCAAACAAATTAATTCTAGTAAACTGGATAATTGAAATATTATATCAATTAGCAATTCGTTATATTTCTAAACATACTTTTAACCATGAATATTCACAACACAAATTTTGTTCGGACATTATTGATTTAAACATTTGAAATTATTGCTTTTTATTTAATGCTTTCCGGTGGTTTATAGAGCAATATCAGTGAATTAAAACTGATAAATTCACTGTTTCAAACAATGAAAATTATAAGTGAAAATTATCGATAATTTTCACTGATTACTGTAAAATGACGACATTATTTTGACGAAATGACGTCATTATCCCAACGACATTCTTTAGTTAAACTCTTTAACAATGTATATAAACTGTGAAAAAAGCATTGAATAAAAAGAAAAATTGTTGGATTCGGTGGAATATCGATTTTAATTCACTCGTGATCATAGAAAAAATATATTTTCACTCGTGGCTGCGCCACTCGTGAAGATATTAATTTCTATGATCACTCGTGAATTAAAATCGATAATCCACCGAATCCAACAAATATCCTCTATAAACTTTCAGTTGGAAAGGAAATTAAGTAATTTCAAAGTTGCTATTCAATGAATGTTTCTCAAATCCTGACCGAACAAACATAGGAAGATAATAAAAGTTGTTCGAAAAATAAACACCGTTAAATGCACATTATTTTGATAACCGTTATAAGACAGTTGTAAACTAGAGCCATATTTTAAATGTTTAACTGTTCTACTTTAAACGCGTTTTAAATTTCTCACAGACTGTCGGCTATAGTGCAAGGTATATTCATATAAGTTTAAAGGGACTTGTTCACAGTCTCGTAAAATTACGATTTTCAAAATAATTGTCATATATTCCAAAAACAATGGATGCATTATGTTGAATCAAGCGAAATAACGCTATTGACTAAAAACACTGTTTTAAAAAATTGATTCGTTAACGGATATTAATCATTCGAAATCGGTAAAATAATTAATCGTTTGTAACGCTTTTCCTCGATAATTTGGAAAATGCTTCGAATATCGGTATAACGGTTATGTTTCGTCGATCAACATGAAAGGCTGTGCTCGATTTTTCTTCAAGGTTCGAATCCCGGGAACGACTTTATTTTTTCTTGTCACTATTATTAGTAAAGACTATTAAAACATGACAGATTTGTATGTTAACATATTTAATGACATTTTTCAAAAACAAGAAAATCTGTTAACAAGTCACTTTAAGGGTTCGGTTTCATGGCCTAAATCTTAACTGTTAAACTGTATATCCCTACGTTTGTCTCTGGGTAAGGATTTAACTTCATTCTGTATCTGTCAATTTTAAAATCACTTGGTACAAATGATCACCGTGTTCAGATGGTTTGTTGCGTGCAAACCTTAGTAACAAGTTTAAAGATCAAGGTTCATGGTCACATATTAACATACAAACTGCTTTATGTGTCTCACCATATGTCTCCACTGGAGTGTCTGTAACACATCTAGTCCTATATACAGCTTATTTCAACATTGTAATAAAATTACTGTCCCTTAACGTTTTAAACGCGACTTGTTGTTACCCTTACGGTTTTATATGTTGTGACATCATATTACAAATGTATTTGTAATATGAAATGAACTCCAACTTTATTTAACTGACATCAGAGCTTATTGTGCGGAAGCAAACACAAGGTTTGCACTATTGACCTCCATTTTAATGCAGTTAGCGTTGCAATAGTTCATAAACCAGTGTGCATACGGATATGAAACATATATCGTATGGTGTGGTATGTTATAACAAATACCATTTTCAGACAAACCAACGATCAGCAGCCTTAGAAAAGTTCCAGATGCCGTTCAGTACACAGAAGGAGCATTACTGACCCTTACCTGCACAGCCACATCCAATCCACCACCACAATACTACTGGACATACGAGTCAATCTACACCAACAGGGCGCTGATCGGCATAGGGAACCAGCTGGTGCTCCTAAACCTGAAATTGAACTCCGCAGGTGTCTACACGTGTGTAGCGTACAATCTGATCAAGGGAGTTAACCAGACGACTAATGCAAGCACCCACATTACTGTAGGTCAGTACATTTTACATTTTAAGTTGTGCATGTACATTTAGATCAAAACATTAAATCCCAAATCCAATTTTTACTGAAAATACGATCCGACCAAACAACCAGGCACAGATCGCTGTAGGATATATATTCAGACACGTGACTTTGAACACCACTGTGGTCATCACTTTGGTCGCGTACAATCTGTATAGTGAAATAACCAGATAGTGAATGCTCATGTGCATATTACAATAATAAAGCGCTTTGTATAAGTGATATAACAGGTTACTAAAACATTAACCTATAATTGTAACAGGTTTATTCACTTAAAAATGTTCAATTATACGTGCAATCCTTTTTGTTTTGTTCGGACATGTACTCTCTTTAAATACGAAAGTAGTGAATGATCGATAACGTTAACATTAAACTACATAGATTTACAAATGCATGTTAGACTTTATGTGTACTTATCTCCTCTTAAAGATTACGGATGAGACATAAAGAATTTAAAAATGTTCTTAACTATGTTTTTGTTTTGGTGAGGCCGCTTACGTTCGCGTCGTATCGCTTACAGTAATTGTTGTAATTACTGTAGTCTTTGATATTACTTTTTAATTTTCGTATGTTTGATCAAACTGTCTGTAAGAAAGTTATTTCTGTTGTTTTTCTATTTCAGATTCAGCGTTGTTTTGCAATTACACTAGTTTAATTATTCTCTTTCCTAATTAATGAATACTGCCAATTATCACAACTAAATCTCGGTTGGTAACAATAAAGATATTATATGATAGATATAACATGGACCTAAAGAGTATTCTGACATCAGCAGCCAAATCTAAATTTCAGAAAAAAACATCGTGCATTATTGGAACAGATATTTTAAGACATCTGTATATAATTCATGCATAGACAAGCCACAATTTGAAATTACCGGATAGCCAAAACGGAATTGCACAAAGTCACAAAGTGGTTTCTGTCTAGTTCGATGCGCTAATTCGGCATAGTTTGTGTGGTGAATATTCGAAATCCAGTTGTAAGATTATTTTTTTTAAATGATGTGTACAAATTATCATTCATAAATTTTGCATCATGAAGTTAATCGTAGGTATACCGCTACCACATGCATTTAGAGTCAATGTGAATGTGCTATTTTGGAACTTTTGCTGCTATTATATACAAAAAAAAATAATACTAGAAATATCTAAGTTGACATCATTCGTGAAATGTTATATTAATGAGATCCAAACGAATGATACTATTTAAAAAAGGATAAAAAGCTAAACTCGAACTTATGGCATTTATTCATTTATTCACTGCATCACCACAGTGTGGAATAAAAGAAAATAAAAGTTGCGTAAAAAGTCTCCTACGTGTTGTCATGGAAGAACACTTTTTGTTACCAAAAAAAACACACAAATTTGAAAAAATGTTTAGCCGTCAGACTCTGATTTTTAGCTTAGCATTCAAACTGATTGTTGTGTTATTTTAGTATCTGTCCCCGAGGGGGTAACTTCCCAAATTTTAGGGTAGGAGTGTCCCACTGGGACTACCGAAAGGTGATCCATTTTTATACCGGTTATCTGATAAAGTAGACTCATTTTGATACAAGATTTTTGAAAAAGCAGACCCATTTGTATACAATGCCACTGAGAAAGTGGACCCATTTCAATACAAGAATTTGATCAAGTGGACCCATTTCATACTAGAATTTTAATCTCTATCATATCAATACATTATACTTATTGAATTTGCTATTATATGTTGTATTTGTACATTTCATGTATGTATCATACATCTTTGCCATTTAAAAATATGTCTGTATATTGTAGTCATACAACACAATAATTTAAGTTTTCTACAACACTAATTATTATCCAAGATGTCACAATGACAGAGTATAATTTCGTGTACACATGTATTCAGTTTGGTAAACAAATGTTGATCACTGTGAGAGGCACATACATACAGTGCTTGGCTGGGCAAAAAGGCTTATCAGAAAATGTATTGATCTCATGACCATAATGTACCCATGGATATTAAACCACTGTATCATGCTGGTAGAACTAATTAATTTGTTCCAGATCTCTATCAGTCTGGTTTCTACTCCCTGGAGAGACAGTAATGTTCCAAGTTACACCTGTATATTTACAGGTTATGTTATTGCGGATACAGCTGGGCGAAATGTACTTTTTGATACCCATTTATATACAAGAATGAAATTGATCATACCCATTTTGATACTGATACTTTAAAACCTATATGCATTTATACACAAGCAAATGTCTCATTTCAATACCAATATCTATACTTAGATGCTCAAAACCTTACCCATATCTATAATTTTAGTCGAAAAACACCCCCCCCCCATATTTTCGGCACACCCCTATATACCCGTTTATAGGAAGTTCCCCCCCCCCCCGGGTATCTGTCTTTGTAGTGGTATTATGTATCTGTCTTTGTTGTGGTATTATTTATCTGTCTTACCATAACTTTCCACCTGCTGCCTGTGGTAAAGGCAACTACATCAATGTGGCTAGTCAGACTTGCCTCCCTTGCCCTGTGGATACATACAACGATAAGGAGAACCAACTCATGTGTATCAGCTGTGTCCCACCAAAGCACACCATGGGAACAGGAAGTGATGAGTTATCAGACTGTAGGATAGGTAGGTGATGTGAATCAAACTGTAGGCTAGGTGTGTGATGTGAATCAAACTGTAGGCTAGGTGGATGATGTGAATCAAACTGTAGGCTAGGTGGGTGATGTGAATTTGACTGTAGGATAGATAGGTGATGTGAATCTGAATGTAGGCTAAGTAGGTGATGTCAATCTGAATGATGGCTAGGTGGGTGATGTGAATCAGACTGTAGGCTAAATGGGTGATGTGAATCAGACAGTAGGCTAGGTGGGCTATGTGAATCAAACTGTAGGCTAGGTGGGTGATGTGAATCAGTCTTTAGGATAGATAGGTGATGTAAATCAAACTGTAAGCTAGGTGGGTGATATGAATCAGAAATTAGGCTAGGTGGGTTATGTGAATCAGACAGTAGGCTAGGTGGGTGATGTGAATCAAACTATAGGCTAGGTTGGCTATGTGAATGAAAGGGTAGGCTAGGTGGGTGATGTGAATCAGACTGTAGGATAGATAGGTAAAGTGAATCAAAATTTAGGCTAGGAGGGTGATGTGAATCAGCCATAAGGCTAGGTGGGTGATGTGAATCAGCCATAAGGCTAGGTGGGTGATGTGAATCAGTCATAAGGCTAGGTGGGTGATGTGAATCAGACCGTAGGCTTGTTAGATTGTATAAATCAGACAGAACAATAGGTTGGTTATTTGAATCAGACACTATACTAGAAAGGTTATATAAACCAGACATAAGGCTAGTTGGGGGATGTTAATCAGTATACTAAGTGGGTTGTGTGAAGCAGAGTGTAGGCTTAGTAGATGATGTAAATCAGAAATAACACTAGGTGTGTGATGTGAATCAAACCGTGGGCTGAGTGGGTGTTGTAAATCAAACTGTACACTAGGTAGGTGATGTAAATCAAAATGTAGGCTAGGTGGTTGATGTTAATCAGACAAAAGGCTAGGTGGGTGATGTGATCAGACATTAAGCTAGGTGGGTGATGTGAATCCGACTGTAGGTTAGGTGTGTGATGTGAATCAGACAGTAGGCTAGGTGGATGATGTGAATTATACTGTAGGCTAGGTGGGTGATGTGAACTAGACGTTAGGCTAGGTGGGTGATGTGAATTAGACTGTAGGCTAGGTGGGTGATGTGAATTAGACTGTATGCTAGGTGGGTGATGTGAATCCGACTGTAGGCTAGGTGGGCGATGTGAATCAGACAGAGAGCTAGGTGGGTGATGTGAATCCGACTGTAGGGTAGGTGGGCGATGTGAATCAGACAGAGAGCTAGGTGGGAGATGTGAATTAGACTGTAAGCTAGGTGTGTTAGGTGAATCAGACTGTAGGCTAGGTAGGAAATGTGAATCTGACAGAAGGCTAGGTGGTTGATGTGAATCTGACGGTAGACTAGGTGGTTGATTTGACTCATTGAGTAGGCTAGGTTTTTGATGTGAATCAGACAGAAGGCTAGATGGGTGATGTGAATCAGACAGTAGATTAGGTGGTTGATTTGACTCAGACAGTAGGCTAGGTTTTTTATGTGAATCAGACAGAAGGCTAGGCAGGCGATGTAAATCTGACTGTAGGCTAAGTGGCTGATGTAAATCTGACTGTAGGCTAAGTGGGTAATGTGAATCTGACAGTAGGCTAAGTGGGTGATGTGAATTTGACTGTAGGCTAAGTGGCTAATGTAAATCTGACTGTAGGCTAAGTGGGTAATGGGAATCTGACAGTAGGCTAAGTGGGTGATGTGAATCTGACAGTAGGCTAAGTGGGTGATGTGAATCTGACAGTAGGCTAAGTGGGTAATGTTAATCTAACTGTAGGCTAAGTGGGTAATGTGAATCTGACAGTAGGCTAAGTGGGTGATGTGAGTCTGACTGTAGGCTAAGTTGGTGATGTGAATCTGACTGAAAGCTAAGTGGGTGATGTGAATCTGACTGTAGCGTAATTGGGTGATTTGAATCTGAATGTAGGCTATTTATTTGATTTGAAACAGTTTGTAGGCTAGTTGGGTGATATGAATCAAACTGTAAATTAGGTAGGTGATAATAATCAGACTGTAGGCAAGGTAGATGATGTGAACTATATTGATGGCTAGGTGGATTGTGTGGGTCCAATGTAATCTAGGTTGGTGATGTGAAATAGAATTAAGTGTAACATTAACTAGAAGCCCTAGTGTAAGAGTTGAATTAGACTTTTGGTAAGATGGATGATGTTAATCAGAATAAAGGCTAGATAGGTCATTTGATTTAGAATGGGGCTATCTACTTAATTTGAACTTGAAGGCTAAGAGTAGTTTACAAACATTTAATGATAGACCAGGTGAGTAATTTGAGCAAGAAGACTTTAGAGTGTAATGTCATTTAGACTGCATGCTGTGTGAGTTATGTGAATCCGCCGGTGAGTGATATAAAATAGGAGGCTAAGTCAGCTATCCAAACTAGAAGGTTTGAAGGCTGATTTGAAATAGACTCGCAGTATGCAAGAAGGGAGTTGTGCACTAGAATACTTAGTGGTTGATGAAATTAATTTTAGTCCGTGGTTTTGATGTGTTTTACATTTAACCAAAAGGGCTGATGATTCTGGAGCAAAGAATAGGTAAATTGTAGAATACTGTTCACTTTTTTATGTGAATATCTTGTGTTCATAGGTTTGTATGTGATTGATTATACTGTGGACTAGGTGTTTGATGTACTTCTATGCAGCGTTTTTATTTGTGTGTTATTCCTTATAACTATGAGCACCTCACTGAGTTCTGTTAAATATTTTCAGTCGCATGTCCAAGGATTGAGATGAAAGTGGACCGGAAGTTGTTAACATTCCCGGCCGCACGCATAGGAGAGACGGGATACAGCCGGGAGAGATGTTATTCAGGTAGGGCTTATGAGTTAACATAACACTTAAGTTATAAATCCCTTATACACGCATATGAGAGATTTGATACAACTGTTAGCGGTAATGGTCATTGAAAATAACATGTACATGTACTGCTTGCAATCTCGGCCTCACGCATGGGAGAGATGGGCTACAACTGAGAAAGGTAGTGGGAAGGAGATAGTGACAGTTAACATTCCCAGTTACACGAATAAAAGAGATGGACAACATCTGGGACATGTTTTATGCAGGTAGAGAGTGAAGTAATTGCAGATAACACTTCAAGTAAACATTTCGGGCTACACTCATTGGGGGGATGGGCTACGGCTGGGAGCGGTATTATCCAGTTAGAGGGTAGGAGTAAATGAACATAACACTTACATTTCACATTTCCGGCTACCCCATTGGAGAGATGACTTACAGCTGGGAAAGATGGTCTGCAGGTAGGGCATTGTTGTTTTTCACCTTGTTAGTTATGGGGACGGGAACATTATGATTGGGTAAAATCGCGTCGTTTTGACTAAAATAGGGAAATTTAGTTGTTGGTATTTTGCTAAGGAATACTATTTAATTGTGACGGATTTTTGTAACAATATATTTGCTAAGGTTAAAAAAAACAGAGCTGGATGTGGAGATGATCTGAATGTTGGGATTTTAAGAAAATGAACAGAATTTTTGGAAATGAGAGTTTTTTCGAAACCTTCTATTTGGAAATAAAGGTAAGCATTTGTGAAAAATATACTTACTTGATTGTGCATAGGGTCGAATTGCGGTCTCAAATTTGACATTTAAAGCACTGTAGGAATAAAGGAGTCTGTGAGCATAACACTTACATTTGAGCATCGCTCTGTTAAAATGGGGTGTAATGCATGTGCGTAGAGTGTCTTCCCAGATTAGCCTGTGCAGTCCTAATCAGGCTAATCAGGGACGACACTTTCCGGCACATCTGGATATGTGTCTAAAAGACTCTTCCTTGCATATGGCATAAGACACATTTTAGAATGACACGGGTCAAATGCATTCCAGAAAACAAAGCCCTGGCGACTGCGGACTGCACCGGAAGTTACGAGACTGGGGCCGAATGGCGGAACATCCAGTTGTCCCCTGCATGCGGGACAGTCCCGGATTACAATCAGTCTAGTAGCACCAATAGCCTTCGGGACCTCTCCAAGGTACAACTAAATTAATTATCTAGTGTTGAAGTCATGTGAAAGATAGGTGCTGATTATTAGAAAAAAATATACAGAATAATGACCACGAACACATTGACGAATAAACAAGATTTACAAATTAACAGAAGAATCAATGATATAGTTTCGCTTAAATATTCACCAAAAAAAATGCAATAAAATATATATTTCGATTCTTTACGGATATGTATAACAGACTTTCATGAACTATTTTTTTGAAATTGTTCAAGAAATCAAATCAAAGCTTTACGTTGTATTTGGACCTCGGACCTTACATCTTCAATACCCCGCGTACGAAGTATGAGAGGGATATATTGGAGTTGTCTTTAAGGTCCCTCGGTTTGAAGGTCGGTCAATCAGGCCGCATATAATGATATAAGTTTGTGGAGCAAACTTCTTCGCCATTTCTCAAGCGATTGAATTTAATTGAAATATTACAGATCAGTATTATGACAAGTGTGTGTATATGTGCAACACCTAATTTTATGGGGTTTTAGCATGTTTCCGGGCCACTATCCTAACCGTTTTACCAGATGTTTTCACAAAACATTCAAGTGTAAATACAAATTAATCTCAAAGTCAGACTTTATATATAAATATAAAATGGTATTGCCATAATAAGAAAGTTTAATGCGTTTCTTTGTTTAGTTTTTTATTACAGACTCTCGCAGAGGTAGGAATATGTCAATGTTGTAGCTGCTGAATGTATATTTACACATTTCGATTAGTACATGTGTTTGCCGGAACACTTGCATTTGTATTCATTTATTTACACACACATGTATCGCATGTCATTACTTTGTTTAATGTGCATGTTTCTTCGATATCCAACATTTGATGCGTACTTTTGGTTTTTACTATTTTTGCAATCAGAACATTTTATTTTTGTCTCGCCCATACAGTATTGTGCGCCCTAACTTAGTTGGTGTATTTAATTTTATATCTTGCGTGAATGTTTAATATTCCAATTCTCTTTTGTTATTTTATTCGCGTATTTAGGCAGGCTGCCTTATATGGATAAAATGAAAAAGAAATACTGTCGCCTCATTCATTCAAATTTCCATATTTACCATTGCATTTTTATCAGACCACAATGGACGAGAATAACTACGTTGAAATCTTACGGAACACCGTCAATCTGACGTCACCCTACATCAACGTAACGGAGGCTGACGTTATATACACGGCGGACATCTTGAGTAACGTCAATGATGCAAACTTAAAGATCGACAATGTGGTAATATTTATAATACGTCGTTGTTATTTTCATTTGTGCTGCTGCTTTGAGCATCGTTCTGGGAAAACTGGTCGTAATGTATGTGCGTACAGTGCCGTTCAAGATAAGCATGTGGCTTCGCATTCCGCACCTACCAATTAGGAACGACAGTTTCCGCTTTTATGAAATGTTTCGTATGAAGAAAGTCTCTTCTTAATGAAAATCCAGTTAAAAGGACGTACGCGGCAGTTTAGTTTCACGCAATTTTTTTACTGTTACACCGGTTGCGCAATAAGTGTATGCGTTTTCGGATACTGTAACACCGGTTGCGCAATAAGTGTATGCTTTTTCGGATTTTCGAATCAAAACGAGATGTATATCAAATATTGGAAAAACATCAATAAATCAACTATTATGAAGCAAAGGCAAATGATTAAACAATATGTGTCATATAAAGTGTAAAATAAGAATCGACAATCATCTCTAAGACCACACAAACACTTTTTTTTATAGCGTGATTGTAACGGCAAGCATGAGTCTTAATATGGGAAAATTGGCGATACAACTTCATAATTGGAGATGCTTGTGTCGAAACTTAGGCTTATTAAAAAGAATAGCTTTCCTGCGCATTAAAGAACGTGTTATTGAATGGTCATTTGTTTTGAACATGTCACAAACATATACTTTAATATGCATAAATTATAATTAAAATGTCAGGTTCATTTGATGTTATGCTAAACACCTAATCTCAATACTTTTTTAATTTTAATTTCTCACACATTTGCTATAAAGTAAATCAACTTTCATACGGTGTTGTTTGATATATTTTACTACATAGAATCAATGATGAATGAATATCATTTTTTCACGACGCTATACTACTTCTGGATCAAGTGGGTGGGGTTGCATCTTGCTCGACGTGCAAATAGATACACGCGAATAGTATTGCGTTTTTCGTTCGCATATCATATTCCTCTTTGATAAATTTGATAAGAACAAAAATGTTCTGTTTATGTTTTGTTAGCCCTTAAAAAAAAAAGATGAACAACAATACAAATTCTGTCTGTCCGATCGCTAAGCAATGTATTTAAAATCATGCGGGTTCCGCACGTGCAAAACATTTATAAAACACAAGTCGCATCAAAGAAAACGAACGTTTGCCCTACATCTAAACCATTCTTCCTAAATATTGTTAAATAATTCTTTATATTTTATGAAAAAATTAACTAATAAAGAAGCGCCATGCAACCACGTGTTGCATGCGGGAACTTGATAATGCCAAGTATTTGTTTTTTATGAATTTTGGGACTTTTTATGTTGAAAATCTATATAAAAAAAAAGAAAAAAAAAAAGGTTTTCTCACTGTTGTGCTCAATGTTGGTCTGTATGGCATTTTTGTGACGTTAACACATTCATTAAAACAGGCGTTATATTTAATGAAAAATAAACAACACTGTCTATCCTTGATTTAGCTAAAGATAGCTGAAGCAAACTACAAACGCATATATAATTCTATGAGTAACAAACAAAATAATCACACCTTATCAAAATGTCCTAAAAAATGTTTGATTTACTTTAAAAAAATGTCAGTCAATGTAGACTTAAAAAAAATCAATATTGATTTCAGTATTATAACATTACAGTGGCGTATCAAAAACTAATAGGTTATTATAATTTCCAAAACACTTATGAAAGATACCGAAGTTCATGTATGTAGTGAATGATTGTTTAACATATACGCACAAATTGTATTCTGTTGTAATTCTATTCACATGCACACGTTTAAGTAGTTTGTACAGGTTTTCAAATAATTACATTACTTTTGTTGGATAATAGTTATATCGTACATTAACTGTGTGTATATATTGTTTTGCGTATTCATTTTCTTACCAATTCCAATAATATATAACTGCTTAAAAATACGTTTATGCAAAACAATGGAATGCCGTGATTGGTAAAGTCATGTAAAGAATTGCAATTAATACCGTTGATATACCCCTTTAAGTGTCTTATATACATCTTGTTTTTAGTTGGATACTGCCTACTTTTACTGATCTTGATACATATTATAAATTATCTCGGGTCTTGATTAAAATGAAATCTACTTTTGCATTGGCATACAGCCAAACAATGGTCAAGTCATGTTAAGAATAACAATGAATACCGTTGAAATATCCCTTTAAATGTATTGCTCACATCTTGTTTTGGATGCTATATTAACCTACTTTTACTGATCTTGATACACATTATTTGAGATTTATTTAAATCTTACTCTTCTTTTGCTTTGGCATACATTTACTAGTTTGTGTTACAAACTTTTCCATGTATATTGTTTTGATTTGTTGTTAATTGTATTTTACTACATGCAGATAAACTTCGATTGTTAACAAACGCCCCTGGTGACCTATGTTTTTCTTTTTTTATTTTTATAAAGTAATAAATAATGAAACATTTTGTTAATTTTGGACAAAATCTAGGTATGGGAAAGACTTTAATAATAATAACAGTAACATGCATGGAATTGATTTTCATATGTGAAATTCTGTTGTTGTTGTTTTTCATAAAGGAATGCCCCGAAAAATCCATTTATGTTTTTTTTTATGAATTTGCAGTAAAGTTCAATCAGTATTATACAAACAGAGAGAGATATAAGTTTTTTTCAACAGTTTTATCACTAATTTACACGATTTGGGTGTGTTTGCCCTTTTTTAAATTTATACTTATGCTTAAATAGGTGTGTTGTTTAAGTGCGAATAAAAAAATAACAACACTGGTGACCCATGTTTTTTATTTTATTTTTCTATCCACAACAGATGGTTCTAGCTAATTACCAAAAATGATCAAATTCTAGGTACAAGAAAATTTGCATTGAAACTGCAGCAAACGTCCTTAAGACGAAATCGTTCGTCCCTTGTTAGCCGTCGACGCCTTAAACGGACGAGAATAATACTGAATTATGTTCTTTATTTATAGTAGTTTCTTCAAAGGTGTTTTCTTCATTTTATAATGCATCTAATTCTAGTAACTAATCTATATCTATGTTAATTGCATGTCTTTTTAAATAGCTCAAATATGATATTATAAAATTAAATTTAATTAACAAAACTTGTTTAATTTGAACAACATTGTTTATGCTCTGATTTCAGGTATTGAGCTCCGTCTTGAAAATAGCCAACAATATTCTCCTAACGGACAGAGAAGCAATCAACAACGCACAAAAGATCAATAACGCAGCCAACAGGTGGGTCAAACATCACCATAGATCATTTACGCAGTATACATTTGAGATACATTTTAAAAAGCATAAACACAGGTTTAAAACAGACTCTTAGAATGAATTGTTGATGACACATTTTGGTTCATTTCGCAAGCATTACCAAAACGAAAACCACATGATATGAACAAACATTTACTCACGCATTAAGCAATTATAGATAAGAATGTTTCCACTTTTTAAAATTAAATGTTTATCTCAATATTTCAATAGCTCAGTGTTGATAAACATCAGATGGGATGTTTGTTTCCTTTTTTTAATAACGAGTGCAATTTAAAAGGGTCCGGCAGTTTATTTAGTTTCGTTTTTAATAAATGTATAAGAACGTTACATACAAAATACGGGGTGACTTCTTGATAAGAAAGTACAGAGTAGTTGCAGTTAAAATCGTGCATATATTTAAATATTCGATTGAATGAAAATGCTTATATGCGAATACCGAATTTGGTATTCGGTTCCATCCCTTAAATACATTTAAGCGCCATTAAGTGTGGAAAGCCGGTATACATTCGCATCTGTTCCAAATGTTAGGAAAGTGTGTTTTGTGCTTGTCTTAGAAAAACAACTTCCAGTCGTTCACAGAAGAAAAACAACTTCCAGTCGTCCACAGAAGTCACCGCACTAAAGAAGACGGATAGTTGATAAAATAAAACACAAATGCACATCGTTTGAAGCGTGTTCTGTTGAGTTTTGTTACATGGCACTGACTATAAAAACACTGAATCAATTCTTCTTCAGAATCGTGAAATCAGTGGACGATCTAACTAACCGCATAGAATTGCCGCCCCTAATTGACCGTAATGAGTCGGCCTCGATTGTGGAAGACTTCATAGCGAGCCAGGTGTGGCTGCAGAGAGGAGATGGTCGTGTCGTCATAGGTATCAGTGTCTACAGCGACAGCGACAGAAAGATCAAACCTGATTCATTAACACCATTGGTCAATGAATCTGGATTACAGTTCAATGATGTAGATGCTGCAATCTATCTTACAAACAATCTTGTAAAAGGTAAGTGTGTGTGTGTGTATTATTCAAACGAACGTATTTCATTTGGCCGCTATTGATAAACACGCGATTTGTAGGAGGTTTGATAAAAATAAATGGAACATTGGCGCGACATAAAAGGCTGTTAAGACGATTATTTATGTATTTGCTCCTGCAAATATAGGAGTTACAAGCGTTTGTATATCTATTTACTGAATGCGTCCGAATCGCTTAAATGTGTGTAATCACGGTTCTTTGTCCCAGATAGTATTACACTGTTGGCATGTTATCTGTTAAACAAATCATGCGCTTTGTTTTTATATAATAAGATTGGATTACCCCATTACAACTATCAGATGGACAAACTTCGCAAACCATTTGCACATATTTCCAAAACTATATGCATGTTATTGCCTATTAGCATAACCCTTAGATGTTTAAAAACATTTGACTGGTAGATAAGATCTTGCATCTCGATTGCTTTTGTGAATATTGTCATTCTCTTGTTTTAAGATAATCTTACAAAGCTGGCGTTCCACGTGTACAGCAGGACGTATCTGTTCTCTGACAGCAGTAACAGGTACGTCGTCCAGAGCAGCGTTGCAGCCGCCAGGCTCACCAGGAACAACAGGGAGGTCCGGGATCTGGGCAACGAGTTCGTCACGGCGGTGTTTCATGTAGCCGAGGTAGGTAGACATCCATCTGGGCAACGAGTTCGTCACGGCGGTGTTTCATGAAGCCGAGGTAGGTAGGAATCTTGGCAACGAGTTCGTCACGGCGGTGTTCCATATATCCGAGGTAGGTAGGAATCTGGGCAACGAGTTTGTCACGGCGGTGTTCCATATATCCGAGGTAAGTAGGTCTCTGTGCAACGAGTTCGTCACGGCAGTGTTCCATATATCCGAGGTAGGTAGGAATCTCGGCACCGAGTTCGTCACGGCGGTGTTCCATATATCCGAGGTAGGTAGGTCTCTGGGCAACGAGCTCGTCACGGCGGTGTTCCATATATCCGAGTTAGGTAGAAATCGGGGAAATTACGTTAAGCTATGTGGTCCATATGTCTCAGGTAGGAATATAGCCAATAAGTGTATAACCTCTGTGGTCTATATGTCTCAGTTAGGAATATAGCCAATAAGTGTATAACCTCTGTGGTCCATAGTTTGAGGTAGGAATATAGCCAATAAGTGTATAACCTCTGTGGTCCATATGTCTGAGGTAGGAATATAGCCAATAAGTGTGTAACCTCCGTTGCCCATATGTCTCAGGTAGGAATATAGACTATAAGTGTATAACCTCTGTGGTCCATATTTCTTATGTAGGTAGGGATCGCGTCGATAAGTCAATCTCCTCTGTGTTTAATATTACCGAGGTAGGAATCTAGGCAATAAGTCTTTCACCTCTCTGTTCCATATATCCGAGGTAGGTAGGAATCTATGCAATAAGTGTATAACCTCTGTGTTTGATATATCCGAGGTAGGTGGGTATTTATGAAATAAAGATATCTCCTCTGTCTTTAATATGACCGATAAAGGTATTCATCTAAGCAGTACGTGTTTTAACTCTCTCTTCCATATATCCGAGGAAGGTTAGCATCTAGGCAATTAGTTCATCACCTCTGTCTTTCATATATCCGAGGAAGGTTAGCATCTAGGCAATGAGTTCATCACCTCTGTGTTCCATATATCCGAGGAAGGTTAGCATCTAGGCTATTAGTTCATCACCTCTGCCTTCAATATATCCGCAATGGGTTTAACTCTATGTCTTTATATTGTTCAATCTCCAATGCCCCAGACCCGCGCCATTGATGTGCGCATACTGTTTTGGTAACTATGTATCGTTTAGTCTCATATCATTCTTGTTCATTCTCCAGCCCCATGCCAACTTGGTGTGCGCTTACTGGGACTACGACGCCAACGAGGCTGCCGGAGGATGGAGGACCGACGGATGTAACATGACACGTGACGACGATGACGATGACAATGATGTGATTGTCTGCAAGTGCAACCATCTGACTAACTTCGCAGTTCTGATGGTTAGTATGTAACGATCTGTCCCTTATATAAATAGTAACGGCTGACTTACCGGACGAATTGTACAGAATGGTTATAATGAATTTTCCTCGTGGCTACCTTGCCAAGTTGATTGGAAACAAACAAAAAATAACAACAATAATTACACGAAACTACATTACTCTGAACAGAACAATTATAATCAAAACCTATCTCCTCAAACTACAACCCTGATTTCTCTCTGATGAAACTCGACCAGGAACCGTCAAGTTCGAACCTTTTACAATGAAAACTGTTAGTATGAACTCACATTATACTCCAAAATGATAGGCATTTAAACCTTTACCTCAAACATCATACACAAAACCACACACACTAAACCCTATGCACGAAACACCATGCATGAAACCCTATGCATGAAAACCTATGCATGAAACACCATGCATGAAACCATATGCATGAAACACTTCGCACTAAACACCATGCATAACCATATGCATGAAACCCTATGCATGAAACACCATGCATGAAACAATAGACATCAAACACTATGCACTAAACACCATGCATGAAACCCTAAGCATGAAACGAGGGCAAAAGACAGGTCCCTTTATCTCACACACTGACTAAAAAGACCTCTAATAATGAACGTTTGCGTTCAGACGGTCTCTCAATGATCCAAGTCCTTCTACCGAACCACGGGGTTGAAGCCCAGGGTCTTCTAGATGCCCACGTATCGCAATGATCCGTACAGACAATATAATCAAGATTCCCTTTGTATCAGCCAATAATGTTAAAATAATTCCCCTTCCTTTCGTAGAGTTTGTGTTAGTGTATATGTGGTCTTCAGGTCACAATATACTAAAAGATTTCCTACACAAATTCAATGTAAAAGCAATAACTTTAACAAAAAATAAAGTCAAACTTTTGCGCATAGAGACCCCCATACCCATACCTTTTCTTAAAGAGCATTCCAAGACGCAATGATTAAAACAATAAAAAAGATAGGTCATGCGTTTTGCAAGAAAGAACTCGACGCGAATCAGCGGTCACTGTTTAATGACCATCTATTTACCGGCTTCGTACCAGTGGATGAGGGTTTCCCGCCATCTGTCAAAGTCTCATGTAGTCTCCAACGTTCAAGCAAAAGAGTGAATTTCTGTTAAACATAAATGTTTTCCCTACCACATGCACAAAGAAACATCCTGAAATAAAAACATGGCAAGTGCCCCTACAGAGAACTGTGTCTTCTTATAAATGATGTTCATGTTTTTAGAGAGTATAGCATTGAACTCAAAATTATCTAGTATATTGGTACCTTCACGATGTTAATCAAGCGTCAAGCGAGAGAAAAATTAATGTCGACACGCTATTATATACCCCGAAAATTATTAAGCGATTCCATTATACGGGCCAAGTCTATGTAGACTGTACAGGGAGATCAACTCCCAGGTTGCTTTTACGATAGTGGTTATACGACAATCAATTTCCGGATTTGGGGTTACAAGCCACAAAGAAAACAGTTAGGTGACTGGCAGCATTTTCGCTACAAGTAGAGGGATTTTAGTTATCTTAGCATCTATCTAAAATGTGTTTAACTCTGAACATATTACTTTATGAGTACCCGATTACTATGTTTTTCATATATGTTTATATGAGAGACAATGATTTCATAAAATATTACATTAATAGTAACATCTTTACGATTGTTAAACGCCTGCGATCTGGTCTGGACATTTTGAACGCTTAACTATCTCCTGACGGTTGCTGGAATGGATTTCAATATTATCACACTTTGAAATAAGTATTAATCGCAGCTGCCCAAATATACATTCCGTTTCCCATTTTATGTTTAATGGGATTGCATGATACTTTACCTCATGCAGTAAACTACTTTTGCTTTAATTGCATTTCCATTTTCAGGATCTCAAAGCTAACAGCGAACTGTCCGAAACTGACAAACTCGCACTGGGCATCATCACAAAAGTTGGTCTAATCCTTTCTATCATTGGACTAGGGCTGACCATTTTAACCTTCTTGATATTTAAGTAAGTGTGTATTTTAACCTTCCTTATATTTAAGTAACTGTGTATAATGAGAGAAATTAAGCCGCGCTCTGTGAAAAGGGGGTTTAATGCATGTGCGTAAAGTGTTGTCCCAGATTAACCTGTGAAGTCCGCACTTTCCGCTTTGATGATATGTTTTGTTGCAAGAAAGTCTCTTCTTAGCAATAATCGAGTTCAGGCGGAAAGTGTTGTCCCTGATTAGCCTGTGCGGACGACAAGTTACGCACATGAATTAAACCCCCTTTTCACAGAGCGAGGCTCAATTATAAAACAAACTGGCGTATGGCAACAAGCATTTATCTCCTGAAAATGTAACCGGGGTTTCATTAATCCTACACTTGATTATTTCCAAAAAAAAACGGCATTTACTCAACATGTTTTGCTTTTTTTCCAAAATTATATCTTTTTGAACAAAAAACCAACGTCTATGTGATAATTTTCTAAATTAAGATAACTCAAGGTTTATCTGAAATATAACATTCTTCCAAAATATGGGGTTGCCGACTCTACGGAAAAAAAACTATAGGTAAAACAGATAATTAGAATTGCAATAGATTACCTTATGTTCTTTGGCTTTTGGTATGATCCAAACTGTACTACATGACAGTACTTTAATAGAAACTGGCACACTTTATAAACGAGCATCGCTCTGGGAAAATGCGGGTAAATGCTTTTGCGTCAAGTGTCGTCCCAGGTTCGCCTATGCAGTCCGCACTGGCTAATCAGGGACGACACTTTCCGCTTTTGTTGTATTGTTCGATCGAAGGAAGTCTTTGCTTGACAAAAATAGGACGACACTTAACGCACCATCGTTAAACCACCTTTTCACATAATAATAGGTTAGAGTCGAATACCACATAGGTTAGAGTCGAATACCACATAGGTTAGAGTCGAATACAGATAAGTTTATTTAGCGAGGCTTAAAAAACTGAACAATGAACCTTGGCGAGTGGTTCATGTTTTCGTGTCAAGCAAATAGACTTATCTTTATTCGACACTTACCTGGCAGTCTATTTAGTCCATTGTTTTCTCAAAATTGTCGGTCTTTTTCTTAAGATTGAAAAAAATGGAACAGATCAACATAATTATGACCAAATAATATGACGTCAAAGTTCTACGCGTCACACCTTTATACCGGCACTACTTAAATGAAGATATGTGTATTCAACTGGGCTTTTATTCGACAATTCGGAATAATGTATTCAAAAGACATTACTTACTTCAGACATCTCCGCAATGGCCGCGGTCAACAGGTGCTTGTTAACCTCAGTGTCTCCATGCTGTGTTCCGCCATTTTGTTTTTAGTCGGAATGGATCGGACATCATCATATGGCGGCTGCATTACCGTAGCGGTACGTTCACTTAATTAAAAAATGTATTCAAATTATTTTCATTCACTAATTTATTTTATCGCGGATCGCACAAACATACTTTCTACATGGACACAGCATTTAAAGAAGTAGTTTCAATGCGGGATAACACAAATCTCACGTACCACAAATGCGAGCGACCTCAACAAATTGGACACAATAACGCCAGTAGGAATTTATTGATGTTTGAAAACCATGTAAAATATTTTTTGTTTAAGTTGATTCACATATCATTATTTCTATACATATTGTTTACATCTAAATCAAATCAACTTGGAAGCCCACGTAAATATGTCAACACTTGGTCGTACTTGAACCAAAAGTGAATTAAACAAACAACCACTGAAAAGCACAGAATATTCATAAATTAATCACGAGACGATTTTTGGTGAAAAGAAACCAACTATAATTTTCAGAATAATTTTATTTGTTTTTCAGATTTGTTCTGTTATAAACTTTATTACATCAAGTGTATCCCTTCGTTGTCACTTTGTTATTGATTTCATGCTGGTGTAAATTCTTATTTGCTGGACCCCTGTCACAATTACGACATACATGTATACGGATTGAAATGCTCCATCTAATACAGGAATTCTTATTGAATTACACAGTGTTGCTACATTTTAGTTAAAATCTTTAGTCGTTCGCATAAAATAAAATTTCAATGTGTTATCGTCCGCATATTATTAAAGTCGTCTTAATTATCATTGTATTCATTTTTCACCTCCTATTGGCTCCAAATAGGCATGAATAAAGCGATGAACATTTATGTGTATAAAAAAAGTACTTAGACATCGACGTTTTATATACATAAGTGTGGTCGTTTACATAGTCTAATCGAAATTTGTTTTTAAATGTTGGAAAACATCAATATGTAACTTCTGAGTTGACGCCATTATATCGTATAAGTTGTGGTCGTTCACATTTGTAGTAACGTGGGATTCTTCGTTCACCTCCATTGTGATTTACATATGAGCCTTGCTCTTTGAAAAGGAGATTAAATGCATGTGCGTAAAGTGTCGTCCCAGATTAGCCTGTGCAGTCCGCACAGGCTAATCAGGAACGACACTTTCCGCCTAAACTGGATTTTCGTCAAAAACAGTCTTCCTTTAAACAAAACATACAATAAAAGCGGAAAGTGTCGTTCCTGAATAATCTGGGACGACAGTTTACGAACACGCATTAAACCTCCTTTTCACAGAGCGAGGCTCAGCTTCGCATTGAGTTAATGACCCAAAGCCATGTACGAACATGTTTGCACATACACATGAACGATGCAACGTATGCAGAAACCGAAAATGTGATAATTAATTCCAATTGCAAATTTCTTCCTTTTACATGTTTTATTCGCCGTTTTAATTGTTATTTTAAATCAATTACTTCGTATGTCTATACAAAGATCTAAAACAAAATCTCAATTAATAGATATTTGATCTTTATATGTACTAACACGTGCATGTCATTTTTTTTTAGTATTTCTTTCGCGCTCTAAAATAAGACACAAATCGTTCTAATCGTAGGTGTTGCTGCACTATTTTATCCTGGTCTCATTTATGTGGATGCTAGTGGAAGGTGTCCTACAGTACCTCCGATTCGTGAAGGTTCTAGGGACCTATATTCCCAATTTCATGATGAAGTTCATGATACCAGCATGGGGTAAGCACATCTGAGTCTCGCTCTCGGAAAAAAAGTGTTAAATGCATGTGCGTAATTTGTCGTCCCAGATTAGCCTGTGAAGTCCGCACAGGCTAATCAGGGACGACACTTTCCGCTTTTATTGTTTCAGTATTAAGGAGGTCTTTTCCTAGCAAAAGTTTATTTCAGGCGTAAAGTTTTGTCCATGATTAGACTGTGCGGACTGCTCAGGCTAATCTGAGAGGACACTTTACGCGCATGCATTAAACCCTGTTTTCACAGAGCGAGGCTATTATATTGGCTGATACTTTCCTACTGATGTATATAAAAATTACTATTTTGTGTCGTTGGTAACATTTTATAAGTGACTTCAGCAATTAAACCTTTATATCCGCTTCTGCAATTGAAAATGTCAACATGTGATTGCATTTTTGCGTAATTTACCGTCATTTGCCATACGTGAGTAAATGTCCTAATTTTGATTTACACCCATAATTTTGCTTATATTCGGGTATAATCCTGCTTGCATTGTTTTCAGGCATTCCACTCATACCGGTCATCGTCATTCTGGCTGTTGATTATGATATGTATTATGGAGGAAAAGGCTAGTAAGTATCTCAGTCGGTGTTTATTTGTGCCTCGTTCTGGGAAAACTGACTCAATACAAGTGCGTAAAGTGTTGTCCCATATTAGCCTGTGTAGTCCGCACAGGCTAATCAGGGACGACACTCTACGCTTTTATGGAATTTTGTGTTTAAAGAAAGCCTCTTTAAAACCAAAATCCAGTCAAGGCGGAAAGTGTCGTCCCTGAATAGCCTGTGCGGACTGCACAGGCTAATCTAGGACGACACTTTAAGAACATGCATTACGCACATTTCTCCCAGAACGGGGCTTATATGAACTTGAAATATGCTAATGAAGGGCATACCAATATTGTTTTTTTTTCTTCAAGCTCAAATTACTTACCAGTATTATTATGTTAACAACGTTGTCTTATGTTGTTGTTTTTTTCTTGCGTATTCTGTACACATTCATCCATGAATTACTTAACACATGCTTCATATGATAATCCTTTGTATGCATATAAAAAAACTCTTGAAACCTGATCAGAAGAGAAATTCGTGTTACCATCCACTATTCTTTCATTACACACATGTGGCTAGTTATCCCCTACCGAAAGGCGTAGGGATTAAGAAATTATTGGCGTAATTCCGTCCGTCCGTCCGTCCATCCTTTCATCCCCAACACTCTGGATCATTTGATAAATCAAAAAGTACTTAAGCTAGGTTAATAAATCTCAGTATGTGAAAAGAGGGCCATATTGGGACAATGAACGTATTTCCATGTGTTTTTTTTTCATGAAAAAGTGTAAGTACCTAAGTTTTATAATACATAAAAAACAAGACAATTGCCAAGCAATGATGTCCTTTACCAGCTCCATCATTGTCAGATTTTTTTATTTTGTTTTATAGATTTGTTGCCATAGCAACCAACATTTTTGACGTAGGAACAAAATGAAATGACGTGCATAATGTCCATATTGCCATCTATCCCTGTTTCAAGTTTCATGACAAAATATGAAGAACTTTTAAAGTTATCGCAGGATCCAGAAAAGTGTGACGGACTGACTGACTGACACACAGAGCGCAAACCATAAGATAAGATATGATAAGATAAGATAAGCTTTATTTAAAGTCGGCAAGACAGCAACATATACAAACATAAGCTCATGTGAGCTTTTGAACCGACTATTGTACAACAAGGGTATATAATTAAACAAGTGTAAATCAGCTACAATGTTAAGAATATAAGTTACATGATAGTTACACAATTGTAAAGGAGGCATAGTATTAAGTTAGAAGGCATCATAGTGCACCTAAAAAGTAAAACACCAAGCATTTTAATTAAACACCATGAAAAATGCCTTTCCGCTTATATATATAAATGGTTAAATGAGTATCATCTGTATTAACTAAGGAATGGCCTAAATAGTTAAAACAATTAAAAAGACTGTTTTAGAATTCTTCAGTAAGAAAACACACAGAGACTTGGCACATGAAGCAGGTTGGCGGTAGTCATGATTTGCAGCACTGATACAACACATAGCTATAGGCAATTTAAAATTAAATATAAGCAACTACATAAAAATCAACAACAAGTAACACCATGCAAAAGGCAAAAACCCAAGCATAGTATACATATAAATACTACATCGACTGCTAGCCTAGACACAAATGGGGAAATATGACCATGCAAAAGGCAACACAAAATACATATAAGCACATGAAAAATACCACATAGATTGCAAGCTGAGGCACAAAGGGGGACACAGAATACATATATGCAGATGAAAAATACCACAAAATACAATATAAGCACATTGAAAAATACCACATTGACCCGGTGCAATCGATAGGGGACAAATAAAATTTGGATCCTGCCATAACTCAGAAAGTACTCAGTTTGTTGAAACTCGGTTTGTGGATACAGGGATATACGGGGATTATGTACGTTATTTCAGTTGTTTGTTTCTCGTCAGACAAAATTTGTTTTTAAAATGTTTTCAACACAAAATACAACTAAAATCTGGGCTCTGCTATAACTGAAAAAGTACTAAAGCTAGGTTGAAGAAACTCGGGTGTGTGGACATATAGCAATGTGTGGAATATGTCGGTAATTTCGTTTTTCTCGTCGGACAAACATTTTGTTGCTATGGTTACATTAATAATTAAAAACTAGAATCTGCATCCTACAAGGAACCAAAAAAGTACTTAAAACATATGTATATTATTTCAGTTATTTCGTTGGACCACAGCTGTGATTGCAAAGGTTGCATCACTAATTAAAAGCTAATATCTGAATCCTGCCATAACTTAAACCAAAACGAGGCTGATTAACACGGTGATATTTTGTCTATAAAATGCAAAAGCAAAATATTACAGTACCCTTTCGACAACAATGCACCCGTGGCGGAGAATACCCTGTCTGTGACAGCATTTTGTTTCCTATGAAATACAGGACAAAGCACTAATAACGTTGAATAACTAAGCGAGAGGTCAAGAATACAGTTTCAAATTATTGAGATATTTCAATATAAATTTGAGTGCTCTTATATTATCTTGGTACTGTTTCAGTTGTTGGCTGTCTCGAAGCCCGATGATTTATGGGTTCATTATACCGGTAGCCGCCATCATCCTCTCTAACATCATCGTCTTTACAATGGTGATGTGTAACCTATTACGAAGGAAGAACAAAAATATGGCGTCTAACCAGTCCGAAAGAAAGATGGCCTTTCTGCATTTCAAGGCTGCCGTGTCCATTTTTTTCATTTTAGGTGAGTGCAATGTTTTCTTTTCATGTTTACATATCTTTTATTTTCTTCATTCAAGTGTTTCTAAATCCGACTTAATGGTTGGTTATTTAAGAAATAATATTTTTCTATCATGGTTTGTTGTCGAATAACCCACAGTGAGGAGTAAAGACAATTAACCATCATAGAAAATTATTATTTCGATTCTAACACGATTCTGATTGATTTGGTTCAAGCTTTTGGACGTGAACTATATTTTTCAATACTCCGCCCTCCTTAGTACAAAGTTCACTATTTAGTGACGTCATTGAATTGTACAAACATATGACGTCGTTTTCATTCATAAATATTTTGCAAATGACGTCACTTTCATTGAAACAAAGATCGTAGAAACTAAATGACGTCACGTTTATTGATGCTACTGAAAAGCTTACATGCTATAAATGTTTTTTTATTACGTTTCCTAACAGATAACATTCTTTGTAGGCGTGGTTATGCCACTTATCACCAAATATACAATTTGTTGTTTCATTACATTTATATACATGCTACATTTATTACATTTCTTTAAGAGCGGGTGCATTTTACTGCAATATTTTCTTTATTTTTTCTGAACTTTTTTCGAAACATAAAGCTCCGCCCATAATTATTGCAGAATTACCCACACTTGATTTCCTTTTTCGTCTATAGAAAACAAGTCGTGTGTAGTGTTAGAATTATATTTATGTTTAAAAAAATCTCACTTACTGGTTGTTTATTGATATTCTGTTAAACTGTTGCTTAATGGTTGGTTACTTATATTCAAGTTGTGAAACTGTTGCTTAATGGTTTGTTATTGATATTCAAGTTGTTAAACTGTTGCTTAATGGTTGGTTATTTATATTCAAGTTGTTAAACTGTTGCTTAATGGTTGGTTATTTAAATTCAAGTTGTTAATTTCTTGCTTAATGGTTGGTTACCTATATTCAAGTTGTTAAACTGTTGTTTAATGGTTGGTTATTGAAATTAAAGTTGTGAAACTGTTGCTTAATGGTTGGTAATGGATATTCAAGTTGTGAAACTGTTGCTTAATGGTTGGTTATTTATATTCAAGTTGTTAAACTCTTGCTTAATGGTTGGTTATTGCTAATAAAAGTAAGTGTGAATCATCTGCAATCGCAATGGCGTAGTAGAACGAGTCTGTTGGCTTAGTAAATAGAGTCCGTTTAACGATCTTGAGATCTCTTGATCGCGTAGTAAATAGAGTCCGTTTAACGATCTGGAGATCTCTTGATCGATCCACACATTTGATTTCTCGACATTTTGTTATTTGAAATACCAAGTACTGGGTCTTTTCAGTAAATGGACTCGAGCGCGTCTCAGTAAGCCTGGTGTTCGATGCAAATGACATAAACGAAACTCAAATAAAAATATACAAGTAAAAGCAATGCGAAGACTTCCGATTACATTTCTGACACAGTTTTATGTAGTCAAGTATAGTCAATTGATGAATTCAAGCAAAAGTGTATACAACTCTCTATCTTTTCATTAAGGATTAATTTACATTCGTCTAAAACCTAAAGGATAATAACTTGCTGTGTGAAAAAGCCGCAAACGAAATGCAGGGGTTGGGAAGGAGCCGTGTAACAAATTTATAATTGGAGAAAGTTACCTAGATTGTCTTTAATAACGTCATCTTTTTTATTTTTCTGACGTCATATAACGTGACCAACCTGATATCAATAGAATCTGACCTAATATGAAAAAAATCACGTTCAACATGTGACTAGGCTCAGCTAATGAACAACGAGTGTAAGGCACGAAGTAAGATACAAATAGGTCACCCGATAAAATCGCGATGTCCAAGTCAAATAATTGAATACTATTGTATGTGTTTCATTCCAGGACTTACCTGGGTGTTCGGGTTCCTGACAGTAGACGATACCCGTATCGCCTTCCACTACCTGTTTGCCATCTTCAACGCCTTCCAGGGCCTCTTTACCTTTCTTCTTTTCACCGCCAGAGAGAAACAGGTACAGTGTTTTTATTGCAATTGAGTAACGGGACGACACTTTTCGCTTTTATGTTTTTTTTTTGTTTGAAGTAAAACTCTCCTCAGCGAAAGTCCAGTTGAGGCGAAAAGTGTCGTCCCTGATTAGCCTGCACAGGCTAATATGGGACACCACTTTACGCACATGAATTAAGCCCTGTTTTCCCAGACCGAGGCTCATTTCCATGGAAGGTGTGAACGGATTCTCGCATTAAAAACATTGTCATTTATTGTGTTTAATGATAAGATTCAAATATTTAAAAAGTATAACATCATAAACATGTTTTTGTGCCAATCTGTGACCAAGATTCTTTCACAAATTTGCTACGAATATTTTCGAGACATTGCGTTAAATATTACAGTGTAAATGTGTTCGTTGTTACATTAATTTATTAGCACATGTATGAAACGTATAGACTTGACACATATTAATTGCGTAATCAATTTTCTTTTGGATAAAAAACCATCTGACATTTGTGGTTTGGATTAGTCTATTGAAACTAAATGTGACTTTGTAAACAATTTTGGGTCCAGCCGTATTTAGTCATGATGAATCTCCGGATAATTTACTAAGGGCTACATGTTTTAACCAAAACTTTGTATCGGGATGCTGCTTCGTACAAATACAAAATACACAAATAATGTATCAAGTATGTTAACTATAACTATTATTCAACATGGTACAACATGATTATTTATTTACTAACGTCTCTTTCATACACCATCAACGTTTTTTTTTCTATTTGCGATCCCTTAGCATTCCTATCACTAAAACTTTCTAATTCATTATTTAACCTCGGTCTGTGAAAATAAGGCTTAATGCATGTGCATAAAGTGTCGTCCCGGATTATCTTGTGCAGTTCGCACATGCTAATCAGGGACGACACTTTTCGCTCTTTATGGAATTTTACGATACATGGACGTCTCATCTTAGAAAAAAAAAAGTTTAGGCGGAAAGTGTTGACCCTGATAAGCATGTGCGGATTGCACAGGCGAATCTTGGACGATACTTTACGCAGATGAATTATTCCCAGTTTTCCCAGAACGCGGCTTATTTCATAATTATAGATATGAAACGCCTGGAGGAAGATATTAACGTCTATGGCATTTACCATCAACGGAAATGGAAATACAAACACAAAAAATGTGTTGCGATCAATAAACATACCCCAAATTCAAATCACAAAATCATTATGTAAGCGTTCTTGGAAAGCTACGCTTTATGCATGTGCGTAAAGTGAAGCCCAAGATAAGGCTGTGCAGTTCGAACAGGCTAATCAGGGACGTCACTTTCCTGTTTTTATCGTTTTTTTTTTAAAGAAGTCTCATGTTAGACAAAATCCAGTTTAAGCGGAAAGTGTTGTCCTTGATAAGCCTGTTTGGACTGAGCCGGCTAATCTGGTACGACACTTAACGTAGTTGCATTAAGCCCAATTTTCCCAGAACGCGGCTCATTTCATCATAATACATAAGGAACGCTTGGAGGAAGTTATTTACGTCTGCACCATTTTACCAACAACGTAATCGAAATACAAACACACACAAAATAGTTGCGATCAATAAACATTCCCCTAACTCAACTTACAAAATCATCATTTCATGATTACAGATAAGGAACGCTTGGCGGAAGTTATGCTGCGGACGGTCCCAGTACAAGGCGACGACTTCCGGCTTGGAGGACGCTAGGCGGAAGTACAGCAATGGCGACAACAACAGCACCGGGCTCAGCGAGTCAGACAAGGGGCGCGATCTATCTAGGATTCGATAAAGAGACGCTAACCGGTGTATTCGACATGGCGGTTGCTATACATAAATGTTGAATTGACATGTGCAAAATATGTCAAGGACTGATTCACAGTTTACATGATCGCCAGTACTGTGTTATAAAGCCTGAGTATATCAGGTAAACTAGGTGTACAAAGTAAGAGACTAACGTGTTTCCTGTTTTTGGAACGAATGTAAGCAAAGTTTAGATTGTTTAGTACATATTTGTTTGACTGTTTTGTTCCTCGAATTATAAATATTGTACAGTATGTACGTGTTAAATGCGCACAAACTTCATAGACATTTTTTTAAGTCGCACAACGTTTGCAGACACCTGACACATATTTACCTATTTTGAAGACCTCTTATTACGACCGAGAAACGCACAGGTACTTGAAAACATTGTTTTTGGTCCTTATATATATAATAAAAGAAAAGGTATCCAACGATAATTTCACATGTGTATTTAATAACGCTATGCAACAGCATGAAAGATCGAATTATGNTATAATCCTGATTGCATTGTTTTTTAGGCATTCCACTCATACCGGTTATCGTCATTCTGGCTGTTGATTATGATTTGTATTTTGGAGGAAAAGGCTAGTAAGTATCTCAGTCGGTGTTTTTCTGTGCCTCGTTCTGGGAAAACTGACTCAATACAAGTGCGTAAAGTGTTGTCCCAGATTAGCCTCTGTAGTCCGCACAGGCTAATCAGGGACGACACTACGCTTTTATGTAATTTTGTGTTTTAAAAAAGTCTATTCAAAATTAAAATCCAGTCAAGGTGGACAGTGTCGTCCCTGAATAGCCTGTACGGACTGCACAGGCTAATCTAGGACGACACTTTACGCACATGCATTAAGCCCATTTCTCACAGAACGGTGCTTATATGAACTCGAAATATGCTAATGAAGGGCATACCAATATTTTTGTTTTCTTCAAGCTCAAATTACTTAGTAGTATTATTATGTTAACAACGTCGTCTTATGTTTTTTTTTCTCTTGTGTATACTGTACACAATCATCCACGAATTAATTTACACATGCTTCATATGATAATTCTTTGTTTGCATATAATACAACTCTTGAAACCTGATCAGAAGAGAATTTCGTGTAACCATCCGCTATTCTTTCATTACACAGTTGTGGCTTATTATCCCCTCCCGAAAGGCGTAGGAATTTAGAATAAATTGGCGTCATTCCGTCCGTCCGTCCGTCCGTCCGTGCGAGTGATCGTTCATCCTTTTATCCGTAACACTCTGGATCATTGGATACATCAAAAAGTACTTAAGCTACTGTAGGTTAATAAATCTCGGTATGTGAAAAGATGGCCATATTGGGACAATAAACGTATTTTCAGGGTTTTTTTTTCGTGAAAAAGTGTGAGTACCTAAGTTTTATAATACATACAAAATAAAATTTGGACCCTGCCATAACTCAAAAAGTACTTAGTTTGTTTAAACTCGATTTGTGGATACAGGGCTGTACAGGGATTATGTACGTTATTTCAGTTGTTTTATTCTCGGCAGACAAAATTTGTGTTTAAAATGTTTTCAATTAAAATCTGGATTCTGCTTTAACTGAAAAAGATACTAAAGCTAGGTTGACGAAACTCGGTTGTGTGGCAAATAGCCATAAGTGAAATATGCCCGTTATGTCGTTTTTTCTATTCGGACAAACATTTTGGTTGCTATGGTTACATAAATAATTTAAAACTAAAATCTGCATCCTTACGAACTTAACAAAGTACTTGAACAAAATGAGGATTGAGGTCAATATGGGGAATGTATATTAGTTCAGTTATTTACAGCTGTGATTGCAAAGTTTACAAAAAATATTGAAAGCTAATCTATGGAGCAAAAAAGTACTGAAACGAGCTGTTGAACTCGGTTATATTTTGTCTATAAAAAGGGTTATTTTTCTTAAAAATCAAATCACAAAGTTATCTGAACCCTTTCGACAACAATGCTCCTATGGAAGGGGGGGGGGGGTACACTGTTCTTTGACACCTGTTTTTTTGCCATGAAAATGAGGACAATGCACCCGTTGCGGGGGAAACCCTGCCTGTGACAGCATTTTGTTACCTATGAAATACAGGACAAAGCACAACTCAAGTTTAATAACTGAGCGAGAGTTTGAATACAATCGCCATTTATTTAGGCATTATACAATATTTGAGTGTTCTTATATTCTCTTGGTACTGTTTCAGTTGTTGGCTGTCTCGAAACCCAATGATTTATGGGTTCATTATACCGGTAGCCGCCATCATCCTCTCTAACATCATTGTCTTTACAATGGTGATGTGTAACCTATTACGCCGGAAAAACAAAAATATGGCGTCTAACCAGTCCGAAAAAAAGATGGCCTTTCTGCATTTCCAGGCAGCCGTGTCCATTTTTTTCATTTTAGGTGAGTGTCATGTTTTCTTTTTCTTTTTATATATCAATTAAAAAATTTCTTCATTCAAGTTTCAAAAATCTCGCTTAGCCTGTAGTGGATAGAATTTGTAGTGAATAGATTCCGTATTGGATAGATTCCGTAGTTGATAGAGTCCGTAGTGGAAAGAGTCCGTTGTGGATAGAGTCCGTAGTGGAAAGAGTCCGTAGTGGATAGATTCCGTAGTGGATAGATTTCGTTGTGGCTAGAGTTCGTAGTGGAAAGAGTCCGCAGTGGATAGAGTATGTGGTGGATAGAGTGCGTAGTGGATAGATTCCGTAGGGGATAGATTCCGTCACGGATAGAGTCTGTAGTAGATAGTGTCCGTAGTGGATAGAGTCTGTAGTGGATAGAGTCCGAAGTGGATAGAGTCTGTAGTGGATAGAGTCCGTAGTGGATAGAGTCTGTAGTGGATAGAGTCTTTAGTGGATAGAGTCTGTAGTGGATAGAATTTGTAGTGAATAGATTCCGTATTGGATAGATTCCGTAGTTGATAGAGTCCGTAGTGGAAAGAGTCTGTAGTGGATAGATTCCGTAGTGGATAGANACTGCACAGGCTCATCTATGAGAACACTTAACGCACATGCATTAAGCTCCGTTTTTCCATACCGAGGCTCAATTTTATGGAACGTGTGTACGAAATCTCGTTTATCTAAAAATTAAAATATGACGAAAAGTTTATCTGTGATCAAGTCCCGTTCCCGCATTTGCTACGAAGATGCCCTATACATTGAGTCTACTATTTTAGTGTAATAGTGTTCGTCGGTATATTTGTATATACAATTTTAACAAATTTGTGAAACGTACAGACGTGACACATATTATTTGCATTATTAATTTAACTGTGGATATAGGTACAAAAGAAAAACCAACTGACAGTTGTGTTCTAGTCTACTAAAACTAAACGTGATTAAGATTCGTATCGATATCGAAACGTTTAACCCATTTATGCCTAGTAGACTATCCCATCCTTCTAAATTGGATCAATTTATTTCCAAAATTAGGGATTTCTAGTANGACGTAACACATCGTTATATTTGTATATACAATTTAAACAAATTTTTGAAACGTACAGACGTAACATATCGTTATATTTGTATATACAATTTAAACAAATTTGTGAAACGTACAGACGTAACGCATCGTTATATTTGTATATACAACTTAAACAAATTTGTGAAACGTACAGACGTAATACATTGTTATATTTATATACAACTTAAACAAATTTGTGACACGAACAGACGTAACACATCGTTATATTTGTATATACAATTTAAACAAATTTGTGAAACGTACAGACGTGACACATATTATTTGCATTTTTAATTTAACTGTGGATATAGGTACAAAAGAAAAACCAACTGACAGTTATGTTCTAGTCTACTAAAACCAAACGTGATTAAGATTCGTATCGATATCGAAACGTTTAACCCATTTATGCCTAGTGGACTATCCCATCCTTCTAAATTGGATCAATTTATTTCCAAAATTAGGGATTTCTAGTATATTTATTTCTATATTTAGAATATTTCTTACAGAAATTCGTTTAAGCAAACAGCGTAGACCCTGATGAGACGCTGCATCACGCTGTTTGCCAAGGCCTTTTTTCTAGACGCTAGGCATAAATGGGTTAATACCATCTTACATGTATGTCCTAATTTTATCAACAATTATTCGACCAGCCGATTATACCCATGATGAGCTTTTACGGAGGCTAAACTGAATTTTACATGTTTTAACCAAAATATACACTCGGATTGCCGCTTCTTACAAAAACAAAATATACAAATTAACTTATTTAAACTGCGCTTAATGCATGTGCGTAAAGTGTCGTCCCAGATTAGCATGTGCAGTTGGCACAGGCTAAGCAGGCACGTCACTTTCCTGTTTGTATCGAATTGTTTTGTTTATAGGAAGTCTCATGTTAGACAAAATCCAGTTTAAGCGGAAAGTGTTGTCCTAGAGTAGCCTGTTAAGACTGAACAGTCAAATTTCAAAACCATTCATATTATAATTTCAGATAAGGAACGCTTGGAGGAAGTTATGCTGCGGCAGGTCCCAGTACAAGGCGACCACTTCCGGCTCGGAGGACGCCAGGCGGAAGTGCAGCAATAGCGACACCAACAGCACCGGGCTCAGCAAGTCAGACAAGGGGCTGGATCTGTCTACGATTCGATAAAGAGACACTCTCCGGTGTATTGGACAAGGCGGTCGCTAGAAATTAACACGGTTAATAAATTATACATTTATTAGTGCATAATATGCCAAGGACTGATTCACAGTTTACATGAGCGCCAGAACTGTGTTATGAAGCCTGAGCATATCATGACAACTAGGTGCACAAAGTAAGGGATACACGTGTTCATATTTACGTAAGGATGCGAGCGCAAGTACACTTATCATGTAAGCAAAGTTAAAATTCATGCCCTTAGTTTTTAAAAAAGGACCATGCCCCAGCGTAATACTTATAATATACTCAAAGACCAACATAAATATTAAAGTATTCTCTGAAACAAGAAGGGTCATGGCTTTGTTATAAAGTATGTAACATCAAATAGTGATCCTTTAAAAAGTGTGTTACATGTTTATACCTCTGTGGTCAATACTGGCCTCGCTCGAGGAATAATATGTTTACTTTAAAAAATATAGGAGAATAAATTTGAAAAATCACTTCTGGAATGACGGGACCTAAACGTGTAAATAGTTCAGTACGTTACATCGTATAGTGATTAACTACTAAGTTTTTCCAATCTATGTCCCTGTAATAAAAATTAATCCAAGGGCAAGGATCTAGAGTAGTATACCTCTGACTTACTGTCTCTTATGTGAGCGTTCAACAATTATCAGGGTTATCTTGTTCATATTTAATTTTAAGGTGATCCGTCGAGTTTTCATTGAATGATATATATGNCCACTTCGTACACATGCCACTTCGTACACAAACAAAATACAAACATAATTTATATTGATGTTTAAACATTGATTATTTAATCCGGTAAGTATGATGAATTTAACTATTAATCAACAATTGCAACATGTGTATTTAATTACTAACGTGTGTACCATATATCATGAACGGAGACGCGAAAACAAACAAAACAAAGTTTTTTGCGAATCCTAAACATTCCTCTTACTCAAATGACACAATTATTATTTCTGTTCTGGAAAAAAAACGGGATTAATTCATGTGCGTAAACAGTCGTCCTATATTAACCTGCACAGTTCGCACAGGCTAATCAGGAACGACAATTTCAGCTTTTAATGAAATTTTTTGTTTAAAGGATGTGTCATCTTAGAGAGAAAAACATTTTAAGCGGAAAGCGTTGTCCCTGATAAGCATGTGTGGACTACATAGGCTAATCTTGGACGACACTTTACTCAGATGCAGTAAACCCAGTTTTCACAGAACGCGGCTCATTTCATAATTAAAAACAAGGAACGTTTGGAGGAAGTTATTTACGTCTGTACCATTTACCATCAATGGAAATGGACATGCAAACACAACAACCCTAACTTAAATTACAAAATCATTATTTAAGCGTTCAGGAAAAACTGCGATTAGCCTGCGCAGTTCGTAAAGGCTAATCATGGACGTCACTTTTCTGTTTTTATCAAACTGTTTTGTTTAAAGAAAGCCTATTGTTCGACAAAATCCAGTTTAAGCGGAAAGCGTTTTCCTTGATTAGCCTGTTTGGACTGCTGAGGCTAATCTGGTTCGACAATTAACGCAGGTGCATTACGCCAAGTTTTCCCAGAACGCGACTCATTTCATCATTACAGATCAGGAACGCTTGGCGGAAGTTATGTTTCGGTAGGTCTCAGTACAAGGCGACTACTTCCGGCTCGGAGGACGCCAGGCGGAAGTGCAGCAAAGGCGACACCAACAGCACCGGGCTCAGCAAGGCAGACAACGGGCTTGATCTGTCTAAGATTCGATAAAGAGACGCTAACCGGCGTATTCGGCTTGACGGTCGCTAGAAATAAACACCGTTAATAAGTGTTATAATATTCCGTTATAAATGTTTAATTGATTAATGCATAATATGCCAAGGACTGATTCACAGTTTTCATGATCGCCAGTACAGTGTTATGAAGCCTGAGTAAGGAGCCAACGTGTTCCTATTTACGTAAGGATGCGAGCGCAAGTACACTTATCATGTAAGCAAAGTTAAAATTCATGCCCTTAGTTTTTAAAAATGGACCATGCCCCAGGGTCACACTCATAATATACTCAAAGACCAACATAAATATTAAAGTATTCTCTGAAACAAGAAGGTTCAGAGCTTTGTTATAAAGTATGTAACATCAAATAGTGATCCTTTAGAAAGTTTGTTACATGTTTATGCCTCTCTGGTCCAAACTGGCCTCGCTCGAGGAGAAACATGTTTACTTAAGTTATATAGTTTACAATAAGCTGTTTTATATAAGATCACATTTTGCAACGGTTCGTATGAAAAATATCATATCATCAAATTATAATTTGTTGATGATATTATTTTATCATGTTTCTATTTACAATGTGCTTTACCATGTTTTGTATATATATATATGATTTTAAAATGCGGGGTAAATTTGTTTAATATGCAAATAAACTTTCTTTTTAAAATTGTCAGCACTGTTTTGTTATTGCTGTTGATGATGTCGTTGTTGAATTGCGTTGCAATCGTTAGATCTAACACAACTTTACAGTAAGTCACAAGAGAAAACAATATGTAAATATCTACTAGCAAATGGCAAGTATTTGTATGGTAAACGCAAAAGTATTCCAATCTGGACTGCCAAATTTTACAATGCGCTTTGTTTCGTTTTACAATTTAACTCTCGTGAACATGAAACACAATACAAGATCTCAAGAAAAATTGAACATTTTAGAGTAAAAAGTAAATACCTGGACATTGCAGCTTTAATTCCAAAATCGTCCCAGCTCTCGTTAACCCATTTATGCCTAGCGTCTAGAAAAAAGGCCTTGGCAAACAGCGTAGACCCAGATGAGACGCCGCATGATGCGGCGTCTCTTCAGGGTCTGCGCTGTTTGCTTAAAGGAATTTCTGTAAGAAATATTCTAAATATAGAAATAAATATACTAGACATCCCTAATTTTGGAAACAAATTGATTCAATTTAGAAGGATGGTAGAGTCCACTAGGCATAAATGGGTTAATCTAGTAAGTTGGTAAAATACGAGTTCGGGTACAAACGTATCGCAGCCTTAGGCTCAGAAGGTTCGAAATACACACACACTTGAACGCAATAGGTAGAGGCCTTTTATTTGATGTTGCATACCAAAGTTCTGGTCCACTGCGGTCTCAGAGTTTTTTTTTTTAAGTTTTCTATTTAATATTTCGGGCATCACAGTAACATTAAGGGAATTAAAATATAAAATTGGGATTAATATTGTTCAGCTTAAATTGTATAGCCGTTGTGTCTTTGTGATTGATATTACCATTAAATAACATTCTATGATTTTGAATCTACGTATCGGGAAGCCTTCCTATATCCGCTGTTCTACTATTTAACAACGTATTTGTTAATGATAGCGAATTTTGCTTACTAATGTACGAGCCTTGTATAGAATTCCATATATGCATCATATACAATTTATAAGATTGTACGTCTTAATAAGTACCAACATGTGTACACATGTGTCAGTGGCCTTTGGTATTACTGTAAATATTTAATTTACAATCTACGTGATGCTATTGAGCGTAGGTTTTTAGCTTCACCGCATGACAATATAAAATGTTGGTTTCGCATGAAAAATCGTTCCGATTTTATTTAAAAAAAAACAACACACAAACAAAACAAATTTAATATATGTATAAGTAAAATGCTCATAATTGTCAAATTAAGTTGAAAGTCTTATACATAGAATAACATAACCCGCGAAGAGTGTTAAATCAATAATGAAATCGATTACATGTGTGGCGTGTTCATCTCAGATGTGCGTAAAGTGTCATCCCAGATTAGCCTGTGAGGTCCGCACAGGCTAATCAGGGACGACGATTTCCGCTTTTATGACATTTTGCGTTTAAATGAAGTCTCTTCTTAGCAAAAATCCAATTTAGGCGGAAAGTGTCGTCCCTGATTAGCCTGTGCGGACTGCACATGCTAATCTGGGATGACACTTTACGCACAAGCATTTTGCCTAGTTTTCTCTACGCCACATGTATGTATAATCTAAAATAGCGTTCAATGTCCGTTTTCGCCAACTAATTCTTAGACCTCAGTCTTAACATTAGAATATTCGTATAATTACAATGTTCTATAGTATAATATAGTTTGATGCGGCATTTAATTACAATGTTCTATAGTATAATATAGTTTGATGTGGCATTTAGTTTAACGTCTCTTATTACACATTTCTTCAATTAAAAACAATGTATCCAATCGAATTCGATTCGAATTTGTTAATTTAAACATGTCATTATTATCATTGATCTAGTGTAAAAAAGGGCATTCTCGTGGCGACCGTAACACTGTTTTGGTAATGAGTGTTTGATCATTTTAGGTGCATTCTCTCATATTCGTTAATCGTTCACACATACAGAGAAATGCATAACCTGTATTGACTTGCGCTTCACGCATGTCCGTTATCAATATAGTTTAATTCTGCAAAACTTAACGGAGAATTGCCATGCTTTTTAAAACTCTTAAAACCCCTTTATTTATTGAATGAAGTGCATATACAAGTTTTCGAACCTTATTTCAATTCAGTGACGGATTTATTAGTTGGATCGAATATGACAAAGTCGCGAATTTTCACACATTCCGATTTACTCGCCATGTTCGTGTAAACTGGTAGAATACGTCTTCTGCGATGACGCTGATTGACCAGCTGTTAATTTTTGTTAAAATATTATCTTTGGTAATAATATACGACCCATTTTATCATGATAACAAATAATGCGACCGACTTCTACCCCAACATAGATCCAATTTGATAAGGGCCACGCACGATATTCAATAAACTTCAGGATTCGACCACAACAAACGACAGATTAATGTTTGGTGCATCATTTCTTATGGAATAAAAAAAAAGTGACGTTATGACCGTCTGTGGCATTGTTTGAAGTGGGTCAGTATATGCTTTTAATGGCCAGCGTTTAAGCAGGCAACTCTAAAGCTCACTATAATAAAAGGAAAGGAAGTGGCTACAGGTACGGATCCGTACCTCTAGAATCTGGTTCTAGAGGTACGGATCCGTACTTTTAGCCAAACCACTGGGGTTTTGCTACAGGTACTGATCTCCCGTTTTCACCTATTGTGTTCCCTTTTTCACCGGTTATGGCATATAGTATAATCTATTACTGCTACTGTAGTGAAAGCGTTGTCGTCTCGCGGATGGAAGCATTTTAAGTTTGGTTCTTGGACGAGCATATAAATGCTTATATAGAAGTTATTACTTACACATTGTTATAATTAGCAGAATTGATCATATGTAACTAAATCAGGTCGATTTAGTGCACCAACATCTTTTTATACACGTGAAAAAGTTAAAAAAAAAAAAATACGTGTAGGTCATAGTTTCTTGTCGAACGACCCACTGTCGGAAGTTAACATGCGCGGACCCGGCCGTGGGTAATTTGACAATTACTGATGATCTTCACATATAAGTTCAATTCTGAAACGGCTTTAAACTTAAAAGTTATCCTTATGTTTGTCTTAAATGCTTTAAGTAGCATGGTGAGTATAAGGAGAACTTTTACTGCCATGCTGTACCAGCTAGCTTTAATAGCGACGCGGTAGAGTATCTGCCTTGCAACCGCGAGGTCCCGGGATAAATCCCCATTGTGGTCTGTTAATTCCAGCAATATGGGGTTAGTTTACCTCGGGAGCTTCGGTTGAAAAACCATTGCCCGAGAACACTGCTTGACATATACACTCTGCTGTAAAAGGCAGTTAAAAGCCATGTGGTCAGCCCGACTTTATTGGGCTGACCCATATATACATAAGGTGACTTTGCAGTTTTGGTGCGGTGCTTTAATAAAAATATAATTATTTAAAAATATCTTCGTATAACTGTTAAAAAGCACTACAGACGCTTATAAACTCAACAATAAAAAAATGCATACCTTACATCGTTAAGAAAGCAGTTTTTCCATTGGCTGATAACTTGTATAAACGATGGCGCTGATTGGCCGAAATTGCTTAGCTAGCAAAGTAAGAAGTTCAATCAATCCGAACGTAAACATTGTTGCACTTTTTATAAAAAAGAGTTTTATATGAAAAATATGATAGGCACATAAATAAGTTTTCAAATTTCTTGTACATGTAGAGAAACACATGTATTCTATTAAACTAATAAAAATGTATTACTATTATTATTATTATTATTATTATTATTACTATTATTATTATTATTATTATTATTATTATTATTATTATTATTATTATTATTATTATTATTATTATTATTATTATTATTATTATTATTATTATTATTATTATTATTATTATTATTATTATT